>PQWD01002600.1:0-25480 GCA_019425675.1 Leucinodes orbonalis
CAATTTGTGATCTCCCGAACAAAACGAGCATTGCGCCTTTGCAACGTGCATAGATTTAAATTTAACAATATTGTTATTGAATGACCCTTTGTTTTCTACGAATTTACTATACGTTACTTTCGAATCTAAAAATTCTAACGCTCTGTACCTGTTGGTTAAGAACTCAGTAAATTGATCATACGTTGGTAACTCCTCAGAAGATGTACTTTTAGTAATAGTAAACTCCCATTGCTTCCTAGACTCTGGGTCAAGCTTTAAACAAAGAATGTGAATAATAATTATATCCCAGTTACTTGTGTTTATCCCTAAATTTGACAATCCACATAAACAATCGTTCGTTGTATCCATTAATTCTTTTAACAACGACGAAGATTCTAAGGCTATATTTTTCTGGCTAAGTAAACGTTTTAAGATAAAGTGAGACAAATACCGCTTATTATCGTACCTTGCTTTCAATTGAGCCCAACATCGATCGTAATTAGATTCAGAAATAGGAATTTGTCTTAGCAATTGCTCCGCTTCACCTGACAACGAACTTTTTAAATAATGCATTTTCTGCACATTATCTAACCTGGAATTACTGTGAATTAGAGAGGTAAATAAATCGCGGAAAGTAATCCATTCAGTATACTTTCCTGAAAACGACGGAATTGTTATTTTAGGCAACTTAACTGGTTCTGGTTTACAATCCTGAGATCTGACACTTGTCTCAGCGCAAAATTTGGTTTTGGCAAAAGTATTGATAGCCGACTTAAGCTCAGTCTTATACTCGGTATAAATATCTTCAGCCAAATCGTATATCTCTTTTTGAGAATATTCATGTTCTTTTAATTTTGACCCATAAGATTTTACTAAACCCCGATGAGTTTTAGAAAATTCAGCCCATAATTCTTCTAAAGACTCTAACCTAGTAGAACAGTATTCTATAGTTATTCTTTCCTTAGGAGATTTCTTATAATTTTTCCTTGCTTTATAAATTTTATCGTAAGTATCAACCTGTAAGTTTATTTCAGAATCCATCTTTAAGAAATTCTCAAAATAAATAACAAAACCCAAATAAACGAAATTAAAATATTAAAATAATCGAAGTGTTTAAACAATTACCAAAATCAGACATAGGTTCCCCTTATTAACCTAAGTCAATGTTAGCGACACAATATTTCTCTAAGTACAAAATCACAAACATAATACAAAAATACTCTAAGTTTAGTACCGCATAGAAATAAAGTTCAAAATTCTATATCAAACTCACTACTATATCTTGCGCACTCAAAATTCTTCAGAGTTATCTGCTACTAAGATATAAAGTTCAAATCCGCTTGATTTGAAACACGTAAACACTTACAGTTTTCCCTTTCACTCACTCGTGATATCTCTGTTTGTTTGTTCCTCCACGATGAAGGCACCAGTAGTGGATCCTCGTCCAGTCTCCACGTCACCCTCACCAGGTCTGCTGCAGTACCGCCAAGAAGTATCAAGCCGGATTCACCACCAAACTTGAACACTTATACTTTTCCCGTTATCCCAAAAATGCTTCCAAAAAATACGTCACCGCTAGGACGATTTTTCCAGGATAGGTTGTGAGCTAAACCTCATCCAGGCTCGATGGACCATGAACAACCCCCGTCGGGTATAGTTTAGGGCAAATCGAGGGTGTACCGGAGTAAAATGAAATACTCTGTTATGTACACAGCGGTTTATTGTTACTGCCAGAGAGACACGTACATCATTTAGTCTAGGTATATATGTGGTTCCAGAAAACACAATGCTTGCGAGATATAATAGCGTACAACGTCATCTATTAGATCAATTAGTAAAGTATTCAAATTCAAATCATAAACAGAACAAGTGGAACGTACAGTGTGCATGAAAATGTCTGTTTGTAATGTTCTGGGTGTTTCTGTGTATAATATTTATGTAAAAAAATTATGTAAGCATGTTTATTCGTGGTAGTACCCATAATACAGTTTCACTAAACTTGGGCTAGATGGCGCTGTGTGAATGTCAGTGGATATTTATTTATTATTGGACTCAGAGCCATCTGCGTTGGCCACTTTCTCGGTGAAGCTGAGTAAGTCGTTTGTGGTACCAGCGAAAAGTCCAAAAAAAGAAACTGCTTACTGTGGCATGTACATGATGTACATTATCAACCTATACATTTTGCAGGTTCACTGGGTCAACATCCGCTGCGGCCCGTTCCTGGAGTCGACGTATTTCCTCCACGGGCGACTGGACGACCACTATCTGCACGTAGGGAAGACAGTACTCAAGGCGTTGCAGCAATATACGAAATGTGCCGTGCGGTTATGCCGCCGTCAATGACGTGAGAACGCGACTTCACGAAGACAGAATGGACTCGTTTGTGCTCGCTGAGACTTTCAAGTATGTATATGCTGTTTGGCGAGGACCGAGACCTGCCGGTGAAGTTGGAAGACTATGTGCTCACCACTGAAGCGCATTTCTTGCCGCTGTCCTTGGCGTGGCTGGCAGGAACACGTCCTATTCACGCTTAAGATTGACGATGATGACGAGACAAGTTATAGAAAGTGAGTAAAATATTATTGCATAAATAAGTAGCTGGAGACATTTACACGTCATGGTTATCGTCATCAGCAATAAAGTCCCATTGTCAGGCATAGGCCTACCCGGAAGCATATCTGTGTAAAGGTATTTACACGATGGTTGTCTATCCCTAAACTATGCAACTTGTAATATTGGAACTAAACAACTATCCTTTGACGCATTTGGTGTAATAGCTACTACATCACAAAGGGTTCTGGCTTCGATCCCCGTCGTAAATATTAGGTTATATAATTCTATGTTGTATGAACATGTATGTATGTGTTGGTCTGTGTATTTTTATGTACAATATTTATGTGTTTACAAAAAAATGTATATTGGTAGTATGTTTATCAGTTGTTTTTGTCATCATACAGGCTAAATGCTTAATTTGGGGCTAGATGGCGACGTGTGAACGTTGATGATATTTTTTATTATTTTATTTAAATATACCTATATACCTATTTTTTTACATAAAAATGACTACTTAAAATTTTACATACATTTTCATGCACAAAAATAAATTATTATATAGCCTATTACCAAGTTTTCCGAATTAATCTTAATAAGTTGGTATTCAGAAATTAGATACTTAAAAATAATTTATGGTTTGCCTGAGTAATGTGCTTAGTTTGAGCGTTCACACTTTGTGCATTGTTTTCATATTGCAAAGTTAATTGTATCATCTCCTGATTGTTGAAAGAGAAAGATGATTCGAGCAGATAAACATTTGGCAGGAAACGGGTAGTAGGTAGTTGTTATTTAACCTAACGTTAATATGGTCCTGCTATCTCCAACTGCCTGCCAAGCGTGAAAGATCAAATCCCTTTACTACCCCGCCTAATATATATTGAATTAATTAGGGCTCTAATCATTCAATATACATTGTACTGGGGTATGCTGTTAAAGTAAATTAAGGTAAGGTTAACTTTGTGTTGCAAGAACCTGTCGAACACTGGCGTCCCTAGTGGCTGAGAGTTCGTCAGCCTCTTCGTCAGTTACTAGGGGCCCGGCGGCCCGCCCTCCGGCCCGGTTGCGCCCTTTGCCGATCCCCTCCAACTGATGGCCTAACGATATGGGCATATCTTGCTCACGTGCCTGATATGGACGGGTGCAGTTGTTGTATACCCACATCCACGGTAAGAAAAGGACTAATTTAAACATAACTACGTGATTGCAAATGGATTCTCGTAGTCTGTGGAGATCCATTATGATAATTGGTTGAGAGTAATCGGTGACTTCACTGTAATCGGCTTACCAATTGATTCACGTAAGCGAATAGTAAAGTAAGCGGTAAGGTTATTATTTCAAATATCTTAGCTTCAGCAAACTTTAAGCCAATATTATCAACTCTACGTTGGCGTTAAGGTTTAATTGTTCTTGCTCCAGCCAATCCAACACAATTATTTTATAATACAATTGTGGCTTAAACAAAGAATAGTATGTTGCAGGCGAAATCGTCTAAAGACGCAGCCGAGGGGTTGACGTTCATGCGCGAGATGTCTAAGTGGAACTCGCTTAGCGACGCGGACAACGGAGTAGTGGCGGCCGGGGTGCGCGGCGGACCGACTGTTGCGCGCCGGGCCGCCCACTTCGCAGGGAGGTGGGCGGAGACGAACGGGAGAGGGGGCGCCCCGCCCTCGCCGACCGCTCGACGCTGCGCCCCCTTCTCCCCCAGACACCTGACCGACGGTCCTAGCGGTCGCCGAACGAGGACAATGTACCTTCGCCAGAAAGTACGCAACCTTCAGAAACGCCGGGCCAAGCTCGCCATCATCGGTCGACCAATGTACCGACTCACGCAAGACACACCGCCCTGTTCGCAATGTCGGGCGACGGCAAAGACGACATCACCATACCCGCAGTATTTCTGTTCAAAAAGGAAGGTGAATATCTGATACAGCGCATGAAGAGGACCGAACTGACCGTCACGATTGGTGAACTCAAGTCCATGAAGAAGCAGTACGAGAATTGCGAGGAAGGCAACTGTAAGGCGGTGCTGGAGGCGCCGGATGTAGGGGCAGACAAGGAGTCCGTTTGATCATTTGAAAAAATACTTACACAGCTCGTTGCGCAATTCGAGCTGTCGCTGTCGACCGACGAGCCGTCGGCCAAGACGTGCAGTGAGGACAAAGTGGACGTGTACTTAACTAAAGACAAGTTTGTAAGTGACGAGGTGCGCATAGAGAACGCGGCCGCATGCCCCAGCGCCGAGGAGAAGCAAGACACGAAACTCACGGACAATGTTATTGGTGATTTCTGACACAACGACTACAGAATTGTAAATAACTATTAGAGACAATGTATATTGTAAAATATGTAAATATTCGTTGTAAGCACATAGCTTTTCGTGCCTTTACCTTCAATTACTTGACTTGTTCTATTTAATTTAGTATATTATATTCCTACGATGAACCAACATTCATTAATGTTTGATACATTATATTATATTAATTTACTATTATATTATGTTTACTAGCCAGTAAGATCTCTTGAAGTGTTTCATATATGTAACATCACAAATTGGGGTTATCTATATTGCTGTTACTGTATATTTGTTGTTCCACAAATAACTATTAAATACACTAACTACTGTTAAATTATAATTATCACAAACTACCAGAGATGTGTTCACCGATTACATTCTGATAGTAAAAAGACGCTAAATATATTTTACATAGTTCAATAAAACCGTCAAAGTAGCAAACGCATTTTTATTTGTTGATATTAAAAAATACAATTTTTACCTATCTCACTCTTACACATTATACACAGGGTGAATTTTGAACCATTGGCATCCATTCGACCTATTGTTGTACTTATATTACGTAATGTATTTATGGGAACCTAATACCATTAGATTTATCATAAAAGTTTCACAAAATAAATGAATTGTCGCGTTGTATTGAGCAGTTCGATTATTTATTATAGCTCACCCATGCCACCTACCGCGCGCTGTTAACCCGCCTCGCCCAATTTTTTTTTTTAAATATTTTTTGTTGTAATATGTATTGTTGATTAATCGCAAAGTGTTTGAAACTAACTAGATGGACAATCACGAAGAAATATCAACTAAAAAATGTCCGAGCCGCTTGACACATACTCGTACATTGACTTATTGTTATATTTATGACATAAAATTATTCATTAAATTTTTGACCATAACATGACATTAAAAGGATACAAAATCAAAAGCACGAGCATATTACTATTGTCACTATGACATGTAGCGAATGAAAATTTTGTCCAACTGACGTGATATCCAGAATTTTGCCGCGGACACTGAGTAAGATAGTGCATCTACAATTTATTAATTTATAATTAGTTTTTGTTAATCTAAAGTTAAAAATATTTGTTTGAGGGATGTTCTTTAAATCACGAGTAGGTTATTATTTTAAAAAAATGATAATGTTCTCGATATCACCCTGAATATCGATCCCGTGAAATAAAAAGATCGTGTAAGAAGTATATTTTAATTCTTGTTAATAGTGTTACATTATATATACATCACAGTACACTTTATCATTTATGAAAAGTATCGAGCACTTGTGTAGTTGATGATTTTTTTATAAAATATTGAAAATTATTAATTGTGCAAACGGTTAGTTGTGAGTAATGTCTATTAAAACACACACATATTTGAACATTATATTACATTGTACATTATATTACATTTATATATATATTGGATATATGAACTTCTTTACGATCAAGTAATATCCATAGGTATTGTGCGAGTTTCTAAGCTACTTTAAAATGCAAATACTAAGTTACAAAGAGCAACGATTTGCATTTTCGAGAGTATGAAGCTCATAATCATTGTTTTAAAATTAAAATATTCATATCATACAACTAATGATAATCCTACACTGACACAGGCTTCTTTTTATGGTTGGCTTAGGGACTAAATTCCCTAGCAAAAGATTTTACATGTAGCCAGATTTTAGGGCAGACTTGAGCCGTCTAGGTGCGTGAGGGCTGTAATCTGGTGCGGGCACAGGAGGTGGAGGGGGGTTCCAGGGTCCTCGTTGCCAGAGGGGCTCGGGAGCTGGGGAAGGAGACTGTCGCGTCGACCTCCTGTTGTCTTCGAGGTAAGAGAACGGTCGAGCCGCGCTCGGCGGCGCCTGTTGCCAGTTAAATGGCCGGTCGAACGATGCGCTGTAGAAAATATAAAAACAATGTTAGCAAAATGTGTACACAAATGTTTACTACATACACAAGGAACGTCAATGATATTTAAGTTGTTCAAAATTATGGTGATAGATGCCAATATGTACCTACCTACAATTAGATTGAGACACACATATATTAGCAAAGCTATCGCATACGGTGTAGTTAATCCCTGCCTGTCAAATATACAGATTCGTGGCTTAAATAGCTAGGTGTTTTAGAGACACTGTATACTTACGTAGATGCATCGTCTCTATCTCTTCTAGAATTATCTGGTGCAAAGCTACGGGGCCGTTCGTCGTTTACGAATCCGAAGTTTTGTTGGGCGCTTAAATTAGAAGAAAATAATAATTCATTTGGTTATAACAATATAGTATGTTGCGGTGCAACCCAATAAGACAAGACAACTAAAACTAGGCTTGATATTCTAGTTCAAACCAAAAAAAATTGGTAAAAAAGAAGTAAAAAAAATACCTTCCATTAGCTATACTGGCTTGGCACGAGACACAACGCGTCACATTGGATTTCCTTTTAGAGCTAAAACATATTAATAAATATTGTAACATATAGCGTATAACATTTTGGCCAGAGTTGGTTGGCGAAGGCGATATCGCAAATTTGGAGCCGGAAAAAAATATATATAAAAAAGTAGCGTGGTAGTAGTAGTAGCGTGGTAGTAGTAGTAGTAATGACATCCGTAAAACGGCCGGTAGCAGTTGGCAATGGAAAACAAGGGACAGAGATCTGTTGTGTGCTATTTACGAGGTCTTAGTTCAGCTGTGGACATGAGTAGGCTGATGCTACTGTTGATGATATCAAAAAGTAGTTTTAACATAATTGACAGTGTACTTACTCGTATGCTTTAATAACTCCTAACTTATGAATTGAATGCTGAAACAAACACAAGTTTATTAGAATCTAGGTACCTATTCATTTATATATATATATATATATATATATATATATATATATATATATATATATATATATACATAAAACACCTTTTTTCCGTCAACACTGCGTCTGTTTTACGAGTGTTTGGCTCTAATAATAGCGCCCTCTCATCCTTTTATGTACCTTCTTGGAAAAAAATACTTTATATTACCTATTAGTGGCTTAACGGATGAAGATAAACATACCTACAACTTTAAGATCTCATATTGAACTAGACTTCATCATCATCTTCAGCTCGATAAACATCCCCACCGAGGGGCAAAAGCCTACCTGTATAGGGTGATTGGGCCTTAGTCGTCCACGCGGGCCCAGTGCGGATTGGACGACTTCACACCAACCTTCGAATCTCTTCGCAGGCGTGCATGAAGGTTTCCTCACGATGTTTTTCCTTCACAGGAAGAGCGTCGGATAACGTACATATATTTTCGAAAATTCGAAAACACATCGGTACGTGTCGGGTTTTGAATCTCATTCCTCCCGGTAAGAAGGCGACAGTCCACACTATTGAGCCTCCGACGCTCTTACTTTATTGGACTAGATTATAGATATTTTATATGCATAAATCTGGCCAATGATCTGCTTAACTTAGGCCTGGGACAAAGATCCCCAAATATCCCGGTCCTGAATTGGTGTAATGTGCGGCTAAGCATGAACTTGACACGAGGGGGGTAGATGATGGCAACATGTAATACGAAGGATAGGGTCTGTAGAATAGCCCGTTTCGAAACAAATAAATAGTTACCTAATTTAATGCCCAGTATTAATTAAAAAAAGGCTCACACCTCATATTCTCTTTGTGCGGTTGAGAACTCCATTAGGTACACAACCATCATAGAAAGTAAAACAATATTTATGGCGTGTCCAATAAATCCTTTGAGTGTAATTGTCATAAGTAAAAATGCTCCAATTCGAATCATGTCCCTCTCGTAATTAAACTCCATACCCGGCGAGGATGCATTCTGAAAATACCGGCATTTATTATTTTCTGTTTATAAAACAATACTTTTAAATAATTAATTATTGAAGAATTGAATTGAAGAATATGGTTGACAATAATATCATAAGGAAAAAGTAAACATATTTCATTATTTTCATTCAAAAAAGATAGAGATTTCATTGTAAAAAAACGCCGACAATGTTAGATTGAAGTAAAATATTTTACTTTAATGTAAATATTGTAACGTGCATCTACTTATATGTAATAAGATAATTCGATGTGAATAGCCACAAAATTAAATCCTTAATCTTTTCATGCGCAGCGTTCAAGTATGATGTAACACAATTTTGGAAAATTTTGAACACCCCTCCCTTCATGTAATACACAGTGACGTTTTTGAATAAAACTAAAGGTGGCATACAATACAATCTGGGACTTTACCAACACAAACAGTCATTTTTTTATTTAAATTTTAGTTAATAAGTTAGTTGAATACCCCCTCATACCCTTGTACTGCAATGTACCTAACGATTTACCAGACAACTGCCTTCCCCTCTAAATTGCGTTACGCAATACTTGAACGTTCCCTATATAGGTTTATCATTGAAAAGATGATGTGCATTGAAATTTCTAATCACAATAAAACTTACCAATAATTGACTTAGGTACGAGTGATCTATTCCAAAATGAAGAGCGAACGTCAAGTCCACAGCAAACGCAGCAATGCAAAGGCCGACGTAGCCGTAGCCGTATAAGCTCAGGTACTGGTTATCCGGATATACTATCACTACTGAAAATAGCAATACAAATTTATAAGTTAAGTTTTATTCAAATATATAAGTTGTAAAGAAGATAGTTACTTAAGGTCTGCACAATACTTATATGAGTATAAGTAACAATATACGTAATTGGCTTTCCATTGTCCAAAGGATGCTTTGTTAAAATTAAAATTTCTGTCGGAAACAGAAAACGATTTTAAAGGGCTTTCACTCATACATTGGTCCTACCGGCAAACGTTGTGAAATAAACACTACACACAAGTAAGTAGATACGTTTATTATTTTTTAGCTCCTTATTTACCAATATTATATGTATTTATTTCAAGTAACAAGACTTCTTTTTGTTAGTAACAATATTAACTTTATAAAGCTGAAGAGTTTGTTTATATGTATGTTTGTTTGTTTGAATGCCCTAATCACAGTAACTACTTAGGACGAAGTAGTAACTACTTAAGACAATAGGAGCGGAGTAGCAGGGAAGAATGATTCAAAATTGTTTTTCCTACTGAAAGATTCCGCTGCGTGAACGGGTAAATTTTCCCCAAAAGGCATGTTTCATGTATGACAGTATTGTTTGTTCCCGATTAAAGTTCTAAAAAAAAGTCCGCAAGAGCATATGTCTATGTTTTGAGCTTAGCTCACTATAACCTATCTTTGGTAACCATATTTGCCATAAAATATTTTTTTTTGCGAAGGTGATAATACGTTATTAATCTTTATTCAAATAAAAACGTCATTTATCAAAGTATTTAATTTGAAACAAAATTGCCCTTAAAATTATTCGAATTTAATGAATACCTTAGGCGATTTTGCAGCTTTAACTCACCTATATAAAAGAGGTAGCGTGTTAAAATTTGCGTTAGTCCAAAGTTACTATTTCACACAGACGAAAAAGCTAGTTTATTTGTATTACGAAAACATTTATAATCTATCGATCAAAATAATCACAGCTAGAAACTTTGTGCCTTAAAGGTTTTTTTAAATTATTTTCTAATTTTACCTAGAGACAATTTAATTTACACAAATCTGTAGCCTCCGTAGTTCAGCATGTGTCTACATGTTGTATAAGTAAGCATTTTTAGTTTACGTGCACGATGAGTGAACGTCGTCAGTTGCACTGACCGGCTAGGGTTTAGCTTTGGGGAAATAAATTAATTTTTATTTGGAACATCTCAATCCTTTTATTAGATGGTCATTGGCGGTGCAACTCCTGGTTAGTGACAAAACCTCACACGTAACACGGATATTTCAATTTCGAGTCTCGTGTCTTACCACAAACACATAGTAAATACGCTGTAGATAAATGAACACGCACTAGGTTTTTACATAATTTATTTAGCTATTTAATATAGGGCATAGGTTCCTATAAATCCATAAATAAATTAGAAAGAAAAACTTTTGAAATATTACACGGTTCCTTGTTAACAACATACCGATTTGTATCAGAATGATTTAATAATAAGATTAGATAATTCATGTCATGGTATGTACTATGAATCACACTGAATAGATTTGACGAAATAAGTGTTGATTAATACAAAAATTTAATGAATTCAGTATATTGGTTGTAATAAAATTAGAATTCATATATTTGACATCATGATTATGAAGCCCCACATGGTAAAGATAGAAGATCTGCCACCGTCTGTTTTAAAGGAAATAATTTTACTTCCTTTCTAAATAAAATTATTCAATTAATAGGTTCCATATATCTAGAAGAAACGATAATTATTTTTAGGATCTCCAATGACAACCCATTTTGGGTGGAATGGTTGAGATGTCGCCTATTACGCCAAGGGGTCCAATGGGTTCAATCCCCGGACACTACAAACATATGTGTGCATGAACATATCCGTTTGTATAGGTCTGGGTGTTTCTATGTATAATATGTAGGTATGTATTAAAAAGTATACAGTATTTTTATCCGTTGTTTAGTACCCATATTACAGGCATTTGTAATATGACACTAAATGGGGCTTAGTTTGGGACTAGATGGCGATAGAATGTCTGTGGTTATTTATTTATTGATTATCACGTCTAAAGATAGAGGCCGTCGCGTCCAGATTGTAATTTATTTTTAAGTCACAGTATCCAGTAATTTCACAATATGCCTCATCTTTTAATTAAAATTATGTCAGAATTAATTGAGACTGAGGTTCCCACACAGACGATCTACATGATACCAAAGATATAAGTTACTACCAATAATAACTTAGATACCTATTTAATTTTAAATCTCCGATAAATATGTACCTGTAAGCAGTGCGATGGCAGCAACTAGACAAACAAACGATGCGCTCAATGTGATTGCGACAGCACCATTACGGAATAGTCAGAGGTGATCTCAGCCACTGTGAGCGCATTGTCACAAGTACATCTGAAATTTAAAGCGAACTATGTTTCTTATGAAAACTCTTATACATCCTCAGCTCATTAAACGTCTCCAGCGAGGGCACGAACCTACCCGTATCCGTTGGGGTGTATAGGCCTTAGTCGTCGACGCGGACCCGTGCGGATTGGTCAAGTGCAGTTTCCTCACGATGTTTACCTTCGCCGTTAGAGCATCGGATAACGTAGGCACATATAATTTTGAAAATTCGAAAACACATTAGTACGTGGCGGGATTTGAACCTGCGCCTCTAGATCGGAAGGCAACAGTCCACACCATACAGCCACCGACACTCAAACTATATACATTCTCACATAATTAACCAATAGAAGAAATCAACTCTGTTCTGTAAATAGAACTAAAATCGTGTGTTTATAAACATGTCAAAATACAAGTGTTGAAATCGTTTTGTCTGTCTGATTTATACTTAGATACTGCTGATACCATATTGACTTAGTTAACGTTCGGGAGGTGTAGCCATAATGTGACCGTGCCATAATGCTTTCCTGATTACCTGGACCTTAAAAGGAGTAGGAAGAATGGCATAAATTATATTTAATGAAGGGTAGACCCTACGGCCCGACATTGAACAGGTGACTTTGAAAGATACTGAGGAAGAGGAGAACCGGGTTATCTTATGCTAAATGGGAGAGGAGACGTATTTTCACCAATGGACTATATTTAAGAGAGATGCGAAAGGTCAGCATTGAATGTTTACAGTTGAGCCGAGGTCATCCTCGTTCTGCGATATATGTCCATTTAGGAATATTTCTCATACGGTCCTATTATCGCCAGTCAGTGATTTAAGATTCGCAATCGACATTACGCCTACAAGGGATCTTGTATCCTTAGGTGGTTCTTGTAAGGAGTTAATTCGAATTGTAATAAATTTAATAGTTAAATAAATATAAGTCTTTACCTTGAATGTAGACTCTGTAGACTGTTCTGAGCAAGTACGACGAGCCAACGCCGTTTTCAAGACACCGGCCGTGCAGTCGTATCGTATATTAATGCAAGCATACATAGTACTATGTAATTATGGAAATACCTGCAATGATATAC
This sequence comes from Leucinodes orbonalis, assembly GCA_019425675.1. Classification (NCBI taxonomy): domain Eukaryota; kingdom Metazoa; phylum Arthropoda; class Insecta; order Lepidoptera; family Crambidae; genus Leucinodes; species Leucinodes orbonalis. The sequence continues at coordinate 12,851 of PQWD01002600.1, forward strand.
AATAAGCACGTTATAAATAATTATTGATGTCTTGGTCTAGTACATACTAGATATTAAATTGACTTATTGCTTTACATAAATTTGACAGCATACTGTTTGTCTTATATCATTGTAGATATTTGCTAAACTAAACATCAAATATTTCAAAACATAATTTTACTAAACTTAGTGCAAGAATCGTCTATATACTTCCTTATTATTTACGTCATCAAGATACGCTACGATAAATTAGTTGAGGTGCGATGATAACAATAAAAGAATATTGAGAAGTTAAAGTTAAAGCAAGAATTTGGGAAAATTAGAAAGAATGAAAGAAAAACATTATTAATTTAAACATGCATACAATACATGTGACAAAATTACACGAAGCTAAGATAATAAATATAATTTGATATATATTTAGAAAACATATCGGTAATAATACACAAAAGTAAAGTGAACGATGTGACGTTGCTAAATAATGCAGATCACAGACCCTTTGAATTTATTAAATTAATAATACATATGAATAATGAAGTTATATAAACAATTGAAAATCGTGCTAAATTGAATTTAAATAATGTATGAGTCATCGCTCAGGCAAGAGATAAACATTTTAAATCATTGTCACATTAAATAAGGCACAAATACTTTCGCCAAGAAATTATAATACATTAATTATGATCGTTCACTTACTATGGTCAAGCTGTGGATAATATGGTTGTTAATATTAGCTTGGTGCGGTTTTGGCTTCACGGTTGCAGGCATCTTGCTCTTTCACCTTTCACTGATCAATAATAAACACGTCATGTCGATGTAGAGTCCCTTCACGATGAACCAAACCAACGTACATATCTCCATTAATCACAACATGATAATTGTTATCAGTGGGATAACAATTATTAATTGAACTCGATATCGATACGGCGGCAATGTGCGCACTAGGTCTCTGTTGGATACTATGAAAGGGCGATCGAAGCAATAAACAAAACAATTATTTTGCGCTACCAGTTGCGTTGGGACCTTAAGGGAATATAAATGTAAGTCATTGTTAGGAGGCCTGTTAGAAATGGCAAAAATTCAATTTACTGAATATAAATACGTTTATGAAACAACCTCACATTGATACTTCATTGACACCATTTTTTTATTTGCATAACACTCCATAGGAAGGTTGTACAGGCTTTCGCTGAGCTGTCTCCTAATTATTTTTCCAAATGGTCACTGCTGTAGGCCGCAGATGACCTTTACAGTTTCACCAGGCAAGTGGCGAGCGCAGATGGTTATCAGTCTTAAAAATTGCCTGATTATTATCCATAAGATTTAATTAACAATCAGGACAACCGTTGTATCAGAGCTTTAACCCTTTGACCGCCAATGGAGCTTTATGGCGCGAGACACAATAGATTTTCTTCGGCGTTCAATGGGTTAAGCCGTCTTACAGCTTTTGATCTTGTTTTTATGTAACGATGGCTATACTAGCAGGTGGAACCGACCTTGTATTAAATGCCCGCAAAGCTCCGAATTTATATTATTATAAAATCAGCTTGCGATTTCATTATCAAAATAATAAAAAGCTTATAACTTGCAATATAAGCACACTCGCCGTCTCGTCGTGGTATTCAAACTCACAACCATATTAATATAGTACATATATAGGTAACAAAGTAGGGCCCCTAACACTTAAACAGCTTAACGCGATGATAACACCGCCTAAATTGCGCTTCTGTTTGTCCATCTGTTAACTATATTTTTATTTTCTATGCAAGTAATATTTCGACGACCCATTTGGTGTATTTCTATGTATTATATGTGTGTATTTACACCAAGAAACATTATATGAGTATGTTTATCCGTTGTTTAGTATCCATATTGTAGGCTAATGCTTAGTGGGCTTAGGGGCTAGATGGCGCTAAGTGAATTTCAAGGGATATTTTTGTAATATGTTTTTAAATTGAGCAGATACCTGTTTCATCGAAGACATCTTTTATTTACTAGGATCCATAAAACTGTCGATAAAAATAAATCTTGTTGATAATCATATTTCTTTGTTTAAAAATAAAATGAAACTGATAAATATCGAGTACTTAATTGTCGATTTGATTCATCCCTGAATCCATTTGAAAAGTAGTTAAAATGGATTTTCGTAACTATCATTAATATTTTAATTATCCAGGGTTCAACATTACTGCAGACTGCAGGTAGCTAGCATCTCTTGTCCGACAGATACCTATACTCGTAGATGGGGAGATGCGGATAAACCCCAAAGCACGGATGCAATATATACGAATTAATATCCAACACTGCACATTAACTAATATTGGTTAACTAAGCGATTGCAAGCTTTTATTGCATATTGTCCACGGCTCTCGTTATAAAAAGGTTTCTATACTACTTGAGTACCTATGACAGAGGTACGTAACAGGGGATATTGTTTGTTTATCATTATTTGTCAAAAAATACCACAAAAAACATATCTGGGCTGAAGGCTGAACATAATCGTATATTTAGGTCGTTTGAAAGTCGCAAAAGTAAAATACACAGACATCGGAATAACAATATACTGTATTGGGAAATCTGTGGTAAAATAGGTTTAAAGTCCTAAAAGAAGAAAGAAATTGCAAAAGTACCTACTTGCTAATGCTTATGAAAAAAAAAATTGTAATGACCGTGAAAAATAAACAAAATCTTTTATGCCTAAAGTAGAGAAAGTTCTGAATTTATTGTTACATGTATTCTGGATATGGCGTATCTGTTCATTCTTCTACTCTACCCCGAGGAGCGCCAGTGCATTGCTCAAGTCTATCGTAATGTTCTGCATGACGGCACTATCTGTGACCCTCCAGTTCTTGCCCACATCAGATGACCCTCGCCTGAGCCTCACCAACAGAATCCACAGTGTTCCCTCGCAAGCAAACTCCTTGTACTTCGCTCACAGATACATCGGCGATACGTTAGAGAGCCGTAAAGTGACGATATTTCTATATATAATTACTTTTTTAACTGCTATTGAAACTGTGTACATGGTGAATGTAGATTGCAACAGAATGGAAAAATTTATTGTTTTCATAAGTTAGGGACCATGCTCAAAAAAGGGATCCAATACTTATTTTTAGGAATTCAAGGTAGTGAGTTATACTAGCGAATGATGAGCGTAATCAAAATTTTAGGCCAAAAAGTTTCACGAATTGTAACAACGTATTGATGACCAATAAAATAAATTTTAAATACTTTTACAAAATTTATTTCGTAAACTTACACACTTTCCTTAAAACTAATATAAGTTATCGGAACTGTTTTAGAAATACAAGAATTTATATTAACGGGGATACCCAAATAAAGCTTTCCAAAATCTCTCAACTTAAGCATGTGAGAACTGGAAGCTTATAACTAACTACACAGGTACCGTCCTCATTATAATGTATTACATAAAATATAAGTAGCATCTATTTATTAATAGATGTTACATACATAAATAAATACAATTTTTATAAAGCACTTGTTCTATGAAAATACGAAATGATACAGGTATAATCGATATCTTTGGTTGATGAACAGTGCCTAAACAAAGGCTAGAACACGACCATCACCAAATTGTTTGAATCTTTTTAAATATTTACAATATTGCTTATCAACACTGACAATCCTCAGTGTTTAAGTAACACAAAAAATATAAGTATTTTGGATTTCATAATATTTGGTTAAAAAAACTAAGTAATTACCTAATTATCTGCCTGTTCTAGATAAGACAAAATCATCAGAATTAACTATTTTAACTAATCTGGTCTCATTGTATTAGACATTTTATTTGACTCTTGACACATTGCAAACGATTTTTAGATCAATAGCAATTTCACCAGCAGTACCTTGAATATATTGTGAGAAAATCGCTACTAAAAACATCTAAAAGCTTATTCATATATCTTATTATTATTAGTCACCTTTATTTTTAATTTAATTAAATAAAAAAAGTTACCTAAAATACCACTATTTAAAAATAAATTTCTGTAAAAGTTATAGCTCTTACATGAAGTCACTTACAGAAAAATGTAGGTATGCGTCTGAAAAATATGAATACAAGACTATGGTCTTAAACCCCTGATATTATATTTTAAAATGTTACAAAAAAATTTTTCAAAAATGTCCTAAAGTAGCTTATTGATAGGTATACAGTTATAACTAAAAATACACTAACAAGAAAATCTATTATCTAATTAGGTTAGCAGGTATCTTCTGTTAATTGAAACACGTTGGTCCGTCTAATATAACACGTCTGATTCTGTTATTGTTGCTGCAACAATTCAAATTTTATCTTGCACTCTATTTTGTTTGTGTTTAGGTACCGAAGTGTAATTAGCATTATGTTTAAACAAATAATTTTATAAAATATCTTAAACAGATGTATTTTTTTATATTGGTATCACTTAATGCAGCGTTACAACTATATAAAACCACTAAGTAACTTTTTGTAACAATATGTTTTAAATCGAATTTTAGGTTTCGTTGTAGACTTTATACTCACGACGGGACTGTGACAATCTCTGCTCCAGCTCTCGTTCTCGCTTTTGCTGGATCAACGAGCTGAGACTCGAGGCTGCTCGATGGACGGCTGTAAAATACTATTTGATTAGATGTCCGCTACTACACCTAGCTACATTAAGTTAATGTCGGCTACTACACCAAGCTACATCAAGTTGATGTCGGCTACTACATCAACGAGCTTTAACTCGAGGTGCTCGGTTGATGGCTGTAAAATACCATTTGATGAGATGTCGGCACACTCCAGAAATCGGCCTGCTCTAAATGCGAATGAGGGCTGCATTGTACATTTATCTGGGGGAATAGTAGTGCCCCCGCCAAGACGAGCCAAGCAAAGCGCAAAGGCGGCAGTACCTACCTTAGTAGACTAGAGGAGTGTAGAGTACCTACTTAAGATAAAATAAACACAAAAAAGGTTGCCTATCAACTTACAAAAAGAACTGAAATCTCATCAAAAACATTTCATATAAAATTTTGCCAAGACGACCACATACGGCTTGCCCTGTAAAAAGGTATCAGATCTTAAGTAGAGCCAAGCTTCTGAATTTACATAGTCTAACTCTACCGATCCTAATTTCATCAAATTCTACATAATCAGTAAATATATGGTATGGCTGCGCCGTGTCGCTACTGTCGTGGAGGTAATGCGAATATTTAGTTTACTGACTTCTGATCAGAACTTCTAAATATTCTTGGGATCTGATATCTTTTTCACAGAGCAAGCTTTATGAGGTCGTCTTGGCGACATTCTACATGAAATGTTTTTGATGGGGTTAATTTTAGGAATACTTACAGTGTCAATATCAAATAAACTCAACTAAAACATAATGCCTATAATTAGTCTCTACCTGGGTGGACATCGAAAAGTATACTAGACCATTTATCAAACTAAGGACTCACAGGCTTTCCTAAAGGGCTGTATGGCGGTGTAATCGGGCAGTGGCACGGGTGGCAGGTCCTCGTCGGGTGGTAGTTGGTCGCGCATTCGAGAAGCCGGCGCAGGGATGTACGCCCAAGGCAGTTGGCCTTGCAGCTCGGCCGCAGTCCCCCGACGAGACATGCTGGGACCGCCTCTGTTTATGCAATCAACCAAACTCTAGAATTGTTTAATAGACCTTCTAACACAACGTGGCTGTGAGGAGATTATCCCATAATAAATAGTCATCATCATCAGCTCATTAAACTTCCCCACCGATGGGCACGAGCCTACTCGTGTAGAGTGTTATAGGCCTAAGTTGTCCACGCGGGCCCAGTGCGGGTTGGACGACTTGACGCACAACCTTTGAATCTCTTCGCAGGCGTGCGCAGGTTTCCTCACGATGTTTTCCTTCACCGTAAGAGCGTCAGATAACGTACATATATTTTTTAAAATTCGAAAACTCATTGGTACTTGGCGGGATTTGAACCTCAGCCCTCCCGGTAATATATAGTATGTCCAAAGGTCCGAATGGTGGATTAAGTGAACCTACTCGTGAATCAAAGTACATTACCCAAATATGAGGCATATCTATTGATACAAAATTAAAATTCTAAAATTCATGCAAAACACTTTGCGATTGATCGATATAACTACGAATTGTAATAATACCTCATCTACATACAGATCAAAAGTCGATCTTTCAGGTTTCGGCTCATTAAATGTCCTCACCGAGAGGCAGGAGCCTACCCGTAAAGGGTGTAAAGGCCTTAGTCGTCCACTTTGAATCTCTCCGAAGGAGTGCGTAGTGCGTAAGAGCGTCGAATAACGTACATATATATTTCGAAAATTCTTAAACACATTTATACGAGGCGAGATTTGAACCACCGCCCTCACAGTTGGAGGGCAACAGTCCACACCGTTGAGCACCGACGTTCAAAAAAAGGTTATTTATTATGAAATTCATACTCCAAAATAACAAACCGGTTTCTAAAGTAAAGCATCCGAATAGTTTGGTTGGTCAATAGTGAGACATTTGAGAAAATATACAAAGTGGTCGGTTACTCTTTAGGCTCCTCCAGTTCTGACGTAGATGGTAGCTGAGGCATAGACTGTGAGGTGCGCGGAGGACTGTTCCGACCAGCGGTGTCGATGATAGCCCGATCCAGCCGTCGCTGCTGTTCAGCAATGAGGTTCTCCAGCCGCTGTGGCAATGAGAGCAAGTTCTCTGGGAAGTTCACCGTACGCTTTTTGTCCATGTCCAAGTGGTTCGGTTTCGGCGACCTAAAATAATAGAGAACGAAATGCAACTTTAAAGCCCCTAACTTAATACAAAGTTACTTGTTTACTATAAACTAGCCTTACCTCACCCTGGTTCAAAGCTGTGATTCAAATTTCGCTAGAGAACGCTCTTAGGCTCCTTGTGTAAATTTAAGATTGCGAGCTATCTGCTCGCCAATTGCCTAGTGAAATTGTTAAGGCCAAGAGCAGCATACAGCAGTAGTTTAAAAAAAAAAGTGTATTCTTTTCACAAGCTAATTGTTTCCCCTACCTGTCAAGCGACACATTGTAGGAGTCGAAGGCGCGACCGTGCGGCACCGACGGAGTCAACCGCTTCAGTAAGGCAGCCTTCATGCGCGGAAGGACTGGCTGAGCCCAGGCCTCGGGATTGACGTCAACGGCTTGGTGTCGCTCACGGTGCTCATCGCGTCCGCGTCCCTATCACTCGTGCTGGCGTCTTGGGTCCTGGTCACGGGCGCTTCGACTTGCTGCGACACGAGAATGTTTGGTATACTGGTTGCTTGAATTTTATCACACCTTTTGGCAGGATGTGTATTAAGTCATGGGTTGTTTTGTACGGGGTGTACAAAAAGCTAAATTCAAAATTTGATAAAGTATAAGTCAATGAATATCCACAAACATCAGCGCCATTTAGTCCCAATTAAAACAATTAGTTTATACTACGGGCACCCGGACCAATACAATGCATGCATGCATGGGTATCTAACCCGGAACCGTTGCTGTAGTAGCCGAATTGTCAATTACTACACCACATGCGTCGTCAAGTACCTACATCTAACAATTTGGTACAACATAGCGCTGACTATTTGGAGAAATTAATTACATGTTTTTAAGTTCTAATAAAGGCAAATTTTTAATTCACTTACCGTGCCAGTGGTGACTGGGTGAATCGGGGAATTGCAGTCCACTATGACGATGAGAAGGAGTAACACGTTGATGGCAAAGAAGATCACAAATCTGGAGTAGAGGACCACCATGACCCAGGCTACCCACGTGGTGTCCAGCTGGACGTTGGCGATGCCGCTCGCAGTTCCACCCACAAACTCTATTATTTCTGAGAACGTCTGGATGATAACACATCATATTAAAATTGTGGAACTTATTTGCCCTTTTTAAGTGATTAGAAAGTAAAGCTCTGATTGAACATTGTATGTACGGTAGAATGTACGACTTAGAACATACAAGAGTTTCTTTCACAATTAATTTGTGAAAAGAAAAATTTATTGACTAAAATTCAGGCGCTCAAAGAGTCAAAACAAAATATTTTATTTTATTGTGTTGTGTGGCAAAGAAAAGTTTTTGTAGCGTGATTATTGATGTGAGTTTAATGCATCACAATTTCACCTCACTTTACGGACATGTTTATATTATCTAGTGATTCTTCTTGATCAAAACCGACAAAAATAACTATATATGTACAAATACTATAACAGTAACTGCTGGATTAGGCACCGCCACAGACATCGGAATAACGATTGTGTATTGGAAAATCTATGGGCACCGCCTTATGATTTTGGTCACCAGGGGGTTTTGGACAGTACCTATCCCGACGCGCTCTTTCTCGCATGGTACTGTCTAATAGTACAAATGGCAATGCGGTGGTACGAAGATAATAAGTAAAATTTTACCGCGAATTGGGATACATCAGTGACATTTGTACCATTAATTGTACAATTGGGAAACATCAGAGACTTTTGTACCATTGATTTGTACAATCAATGATCAAAATTAGTACTATTTGTACCATAAATGGTACTGCGTGGATGAGATCTCCATCCAAGAGCCGTTGCGGCTAACGTTTACGTTCGGTTAACGTTCGGCACCTAACCCAAATGGTCTATGATTAGATAGGTGACCGAAAATATTATATAAAGACACTGCTTTTGATAGGAAAGTTAAGATGTTGGTTTCAGCAACCATCATCGTGTGTTCTCGTTAACAATAAAGAAAAAATATTTATTCTTGGATACAATACAATACAAAAAGTTGTTAATAACAAAGATACAGTTGCCGCAGAATAGGCACCTACTCAGAGACGCTGATCTTCCGTAGATCGCTTTATTTAGAGGATGATATAACACCCTCATTCTCGTGGTGGGTTAGGCCTTATATACAATATATGTGTGAAATCATGGGCCCTGCCTTAGGACAAGCTGGTTCATTGATTGGTGAGGTTGATTTTAATCGCAAAATTTAGAATTCCGGTATTACTAAAAATCATTTTAAAGTCATCCAATTATTTATTTGACATGTGATCACTTATGTTCATTATTGTAGTAGTGTTGGCAAGTAGGTTACTTTAAGTAGAAGCATGTTGGTAATAAAGAAAGTTGTTTATTTAACTGAATACCTCCGCAAATGAGGGGACTTCACACAAATCTTTCACTTATAAATATTTGCGTGAGACCACATATTCCGCATAGACATTAATAAATTACCGAGTAAGTTATAACGTTGTCTTCAAAAGAAGATTGATGCATACTTATGTGCGATAGATATACTATTACGTCACAAATAAAACATAATTATATTTTTACATATGAGCGTCGGTGGCTTAATGGTATGGACTGTAGCCTTCCGATCGGGAGGGCGCAGATTCAAATCCCGCTCCGTAACAATGTCTTTTCGTATTTTCGAAATTATATGTTATTCGACGTTATCCGACGCTCTTACAGTGAATGAAAACATCGTGAGGAAACTTACGCACACGTTCGGAGAGATTCAAAGGTTATGCGGGAAGTCAGTCAATCCGCACTGTGCCCGCGTGTACGACTAAGGACTATACACGTTTAATAAGCTGATGACGATATTTTTACATTAACTTATGTTACACAAACTAACTACTTAGTTTAATTCGTAATAAACCAATTACGACGTCACGGTACCTATCACACAGATCGCTTTTCAATTTTCGAGAAAGATTAGTTAAAGATAAATATGTGCTTACATTCGCACGTTAACAAATTCAATGATGATGGGTTATTCTAATTTTTTATCCTTAACTGATCTGTTTTATTACTAACCTATGCAGCGGCTGCTTCATTCTATTGCAGTCAACTACTAGATATGGGTTTATCTAACTAACCAGCTTTCTATAAAGCGTATTGCAAGTCAATCGAGCATTCAGCTTAGGGCGTACTAACAAACTCCATACGAATTCATAAATAAAATAAATCAGATTGAGCATTAACTTAAACTATTTCGGAATCCATTTACATAACTTACACACCCTGGTGTAGAAGGTATCGTTGGCATAAATGACAGCGGCCACCAGGTCTACCACGCTCGCCGAGATCGTCACCAGCACCCAAGGCCAGCGGACGCACTTTGACTTGGTATTCTTAGCCCCGCCCACTGAAAACAATAGACATAAATAATAGCCTATATCTTTGATTTGGGGATTTAAAAAGCAAAGTGTTATCTAGCCAAAAGCTAAGCGGTATTACTATAACTTTTTTGTTTACACACACACAAGAACCAAATAACAAAATTTACTGGGCCTCTCGTTCGTAAATTCAGGATTAATTATTTTCGGGACTTTTTGCCCATTCTTAGATAAAAAATATTGTAATAAGTTCATTTTCAAAAACAATATATACTTACTTATTATAATAATGCTAGCGGGCACCCATAATCCACCAATACCAAGATTAGTGCAGTTGATTAGGAAAGTCCTGTAGGTCGTTAGGGGCTGGTTTGGGAGCAACACAAACGCCTGATTGGCTACGCCCTCGATCACTTGCCCGATGTTTAGCCTGGATCCGCAGGGCACGGGGTCTGTTCACACAAGAATAACTTAACTGAAAATGGCGCACAACAACCGACTTACCAAAATATTGAAGAAGTTTTCATGCAACTAATTTTATGAAAGAATAAACTGGCAGTAACTTGGTTATTTACTAAGTTAGCGCATACCTAACGTGATTCAGATATTATTTATTCAATCGCATGGCATTTTGATCCTTAACCAAATGGTGGGTGTTAAAGACTACCGTCATCATATATTTAGTAGCCGGGACCAACGACATGACTTGGCTTGCGAAGACGCACCGATCCCTAGCAGTTGACATCCATCTGCTACTCGCCGTTTTACCCACACCATCGATCCATCTCGTTGGGGGTAAGTATACTTTTCTTTTCCCGTTATGTAGATGCCACCCCAGAACCTTACCACCCCATCGACCATCAGCACTACGCATTGTGTGCCCTGCCTACTGCCACTTCAATACTTACTTATTCTTATTATTTTATTATACGGAAATCATACTTACTGTGAAAATACAAAATTCTGATGTAAAGTAGCATCGGCAGCTCACGTAGAAAGTCTATAATGCAGTAATACTGAGCTAATCCCATCGTAGAGAATACAATTTGCCCCATAGCTTGTATCTGCATCAAAAAAAACATATGCTCTCTTTTTAGTATAAGTATAAATGGGTACTGCTTTTGTAAGATTATTGTTAATATCTACTTGCAACCTTGGTAATCCTATGCACATTGTTAGGTCACCAGTGCATTATTCAATATGCTGTATCACCAGACGATAGCATTTAAAAATAAACACAATACGAATAGTACAAGAGCGTCGGTGGCTCAGTGGTGTGGACTGTCGCCTTCCTACCGGGAGGGCTGAGGTTCAAATCCCGACACGTACCATAGTATTTTCGAAATTTCGAAAAAATATGCACGTTATCCGACGTTCTTACGGTGAAGGAAAACAACGTGAGGAAACCTTCATGCAAGCCTGCGAAGAGATTCGAAGGTTGTGTGTGAAGTCGTCCAATCCGCACTGGGCCCGCGTGGACGAATAAGGCCTAATCACCCTATACGGGTAGGCTCGTGCCCCTCGGGGGGACGTTTAATGAGCTGATGATGATGATGATGAATAGTACAAGAGGTACTGATTATTCTTTCACGAAAATTGAAAAGATCCTTAATTATTACTGTCATATTTTCTGCTGGTGCTTGGCGCTATAAACAACAAAAAGGTTCGTGATAGTTATAATGTAGAACCTAATCATTCATTATTACAAGGTGTATCATTCAATTGTGTGAAAAATTTAGAGTTTATCTCCGGCGTGCCATATTTCGTAATAATAACAAGAGCATTTCTAGCAGATTGTGACGATAGCATCGGTAAGATTAGATATGGAAGAGCCGAAGAAAGTATGTGAATTTATATAGTGCAAGTGGAAGTTCATATTCTCTACATGCGTGTTAAAAAACGTTAATATGTTACTAAGTTAAAGGATAAATGTAACGAAATACTAAACCAGTATAGGTCTGTACCCGGATGGCTAAATAAACTTGAAGGCGTACACGTACAATTCCATATAAGAACAATGGGATGCAACGTTTAATGCTACTTAAAAATCATCTCTTTCTCTTCAACCTATCGCAATCCACTGCTGAACATAGAACGCTTTTCCCATTCAGCCTCCACCAGCGACCTTTCGCAAATCGGTGGTCCATACAAGTCATAAATAATCTTAATTTAAAGTGAACTAGGTGGTGCGTCTGTGACTCATTGATGTGGACTGTTACCTTCCACCTGGAGGGCGCAGCTCTTACAGTGAAGGATAACAGTAAAGGATAATGACAAAAGTGAATAACTTTACATCAAAATTCAGTGAATGGGCCACACCAGACATCTACAGAAGTAGATCAAGATTATATGATTTATATAGTTTGAGGGCTTCTTCAAATAACCAGAATTCTACAACTATGTAAAACGCTATTCGAAGATTTTCAAAAAGTATGCTTAGCCGCCAAATCTAATTTTTTGCGCGATAAGATTAGAAATGCTAGAATAAAATCAAAACTACATGGAATATTATTAATAAGGAGACTTCAAGAACCAAGGAAGTTGATAATACTTTTCTCTTAACATTGAC
>PQWD01002602.1:0-16820 GCA_019425675.1 Leucinodes orbonalis
TTATTATAGGTTATACACATGAATTTAATGACTAGGTGGTAGACTCGGTAATACAAATATTGTATTTGTAATACGGGATGAGAGCACAGTGGCTTGTATAAAATATATCTGGTCTCGGGTGACGGGCGCAGGGTAGTGTTGACGGTAAGAATGACTACTGTTATTAATTTTCTTCAACCACTAGGTGAAAAATGTATACAAAATAAGAATAACTTGTATTTGAAACACGTACATTAATGAGTTCGGAGCTTATAAATGAAATTTGTTCACTTTTAAAATCGGGGTTGGAACGATAAAGATGGCAGGTCTCAGTAACTAACTAAAAATTATTTCTAGTTACTGAGAAGTCTAATGATCTTAGTTAACCAAATAAAATTTTGATGTACCATTTAATTTGCTCGATGGGTTTGCTATGCTATCTAAGGAATCTACATTTGCGGTTTCTTAATGAATCATAGAATTTATCTAAAACCACAGCGATACTCTGATCACTGACATTGCATCACACGATACATTGATAGGTACATTTAAAAAAGATTTTCTTATCAACTTAATCAGCGTAAATGTATTTTTAATTAGTCAATGCAGACTAAAAGTCTGCATTTGTAAATGTGATAATTTCTGTATATGGCAAAAGATGATAATGAATATGGCGTCAAGATTCAAACGAGGGTGAAAATAGTTGCAGATACCTACAAGGGTACGTATAGTGCGCGACAAGTTGAGATGGCAATTTTCTAGTGATGTGACATTACTTACTAGGTAGGTAGTTTTTATTGACATTTTTTCATGCAACATAATGAGAATTATGTACATAAATAATATAAGAGTAGGATGACAGTAATTTAAAATTATCTTGTATAATTTAGAATATTGTGGTAAAACCACTTATAGCTAAGCTAAAATGAACATCATTGATTGCAAAACCAGTGAAATTGAATTAATTTTGATGTAGATAAGGCTTCCTACTGTTAAAAGGTATGAAAACTTATAACTAGCGAAGGCATTAAAAACAACGTGAGCGAGATTGAAATCGATAAGCCGGTCGATGTCACTCGTGCAGCACTAATACTAAAGAGTGCGCGCGGGTGACCGCGCAGGAGGGTGTTTTTTCTTTCCGCCGCGCCTCACCTCATACCGATTGCCATCTCGATCTGTTGCGTAGCTATACGTATGCATTATCCGTATACGAAATCTCAAGCTTTATCTTCTAATACATCGTACGTAGGTATTAGAAATTAAGGCGATGCTTGTTACAGTGTGAGTAATAGTTTTAATAACTATCATCCTTCTTATCATTATATTCAACAGTTCTTTTACTATTTCTATAGGTTTTAATACTATTCCTTTGTTCACAAGGCACTTGAATAGGTAAACTAGCATGAATATAATTATTAAACGAGGTGTTTAAACTATCTTACCTCTACTGATTACGACATTTATTAAATACCACAAATTATAATTTATTTAATACTACTTAATGTTAGGGCCTTATCTAAAAAGTGACTATAAGTCACAGACATCCGATACAATTAGACTGGACAAGCCGCTAAGTTTATAGGCAGTCCCAGTGTCGCAATTTCGTTTCGGTTCTTACGTGTGAAAAGTTATTATATTCTTGGTAATTTACTGATTCATTGCGATGATGGCATGTTACAATTGCACAGGATGGCATTTTGGAAAAAACAGTAATTTCTTCTAATATTCGTGCGTCTTGACTCGTCTCACAGAGCGTAAACTGGCAGCCAGTGTATGCTCGTTGAGCTTACATTTGTCGCACTTTAAACGCGGCTTGCCCCATCTCCTGTATTGGGAATCTGTGCTATAAGTATTTATATAATATTTAAATTATTGACTTACAGACATTTGTCTTATATAATACATGGAATAATATCTCACTTATGTATGATAATAATTAATATGATTTAAGTTTGTGATATGTTTGTGTAACACAAGGTTATACAAAACAGTGCCATGATTAGTTAGGTAACTATAGTACGTTTAGTATCTGCAGAAACAGACAAATTGTCACTGTTAATATATTAATCCATTATAAATAAAATTAATTATAATTTGTTGTGGTACGAGTATATATCATGATATTTATATTACCTATTAATTAGTATAAACATACTATGTATACATATATTTTATACTTATTTACTAATTCACAGAAGGTAAATATACTTTTCACAACGTTTTTTAATGATATAGTAATTATAAAGTTGTTAGAACATTAACATAATTGAGATCAAACTTAAAACACACTTATAAATAGTCACTAGGCGGAAGACAAAATAAATTAAAACTTACTCAAAAATTTATGTACAACTTTTATTGTACATAATATAAACGGTTACTAAATTTATAAAACAATTATTAATAAATCATGATTTATTGATTTAAATGAAACCCGACGGTGGATACAGTGTCCAAATTTTATTAATACTTGTTAGGCAATGTTTCTGTCCATTTAACGCACTCTACTGTCAAAATTATTTTTATGAGTTAGAACCGAAAACTAGAAATAATAGAAAATTACTTCGGATAAAGTTCAAGTTATTAGTTAAAATAATGTTATAATTAGTTTATGTCAGTTACCTGCAATTTAGTTACACCACTAATACACAATAATATCTCTTCAACCTATCGCAGTCCACCTATTTTCCTCCACCAGCGAACTTTCGCAAGTCGTCGGTCCATCGGGCCTCTCTACGCTACGCTTGCCGAGACGCGGCGTCTCCACTCCAGAACTCGTCTTCTCCAGCGCCACTGACTAGCCCACTGCCACTTCAATTTGCTGATCTGACGGGCTATGTCGGTAACTTTAGTTCTCTTACGGATTGAATCATTTCTGATCTTATCCCTAAGAGAGACCCCAAGCATAGCTCGCTCCATTACGCTTTGAGTGACTTTGAACTGGTGAACCAATCCGCAGTCAGTGTCCATGTCTCAGCTACGTATGTTAACACGGTAGGACGCATTGCTCAAAGACATTTGTCTTAAACACAATTTTATAATACGTATTCGGGATCGAACCGGAAATTGTGTGTAGTAACCGTCCCTTAATCATTACACCACGTTGGTCGTTAAATATACACGAGATAAAGACATATGATATATAACTCAAAGATACACGAGTAATAATAAAATGACTGCTTTTGCAATACATTGTACGACGACTAGTTAATTTTATTTGTCCTTAAGTTTTTTTTCATTCATATGTTAGTGTTTATATGGCAGTGATCTATGAGGGACAAAACGATTTCGCCAATCAATACAAAATGTTTTTAACTCATTTGTTTTAGGAAAGGGTTAGATATATTCCTACAGGTATTTTGGTAAGAATGTGATAAGTAAATTTTGGGGACTTACATGCCCATAGTGCATCCTGCTGGTGTTCAGCACAACACTATGGTTGGAGCAAACAAATGGTTTTGGCGATTTGCGACCATGGATTGGTCAGCATGGCATTACTATAGACAAACTTTTCAAACACTATTATTCATTGAAAAGGCTCCATGTAACTCCGCACTGGGCCCGCTAAGGCTGGACAACTAAGGCCTATACACCCTTTAAGGGTAGGTTCGTGCCCCTCGATGCGGACGAATAATGAGCTGAATGATGATGATACCTTCATCTAAATTTTTTTTGGGATGGATATGGGTTATTATTTTTAAACTTCGGATTCCCAAGCCAAGATTACACATACTTTATGGTAACATATGGTACATAGAGCGTCGGTGGCTCAGTGGTGTGGACTGTCGCCTTCCTACCGGAAGGGCTGAGGTTCAAATCCCGACACGTACCAATGTATTTTCGAATTTTCGAAATATATATGTACGTTATCCGACGCTCTTACGGTGAAGGAAAACATCGTGAGGAAACCTTCATGCACGCCTGAAGAAGATTCGAAGGTTGTGTGTGAAGTCGTCCAATCCGCACTGGGCCCGCGTGGACGACTAAGGCCTAAAACACCCTATACGGGTAGGCTCGTGCCCCTCGGTGGGGACGTTTAATGAGCTGATGATGATGTATCCTGCCGAATCGTAAACGAGGCTTTTCCGATCCGCCATCAAACTTTGGAACAATTCGGCGGAATTAGTTGACGCATCAACCTGTCTACTCCCGGTGACATGATAGCGAACAGATAACAATATTATAGTTTATCAATTGTTTCTCACGTTCTGGGTTGTAAAGAGCTAAGCGGCTTATGTCTAGCAGTAAACATTATGGTTGTAGTAGTTATAATGCATTTTTAACCCTTTGACCCAGAGATGCCTTAGAGCGTCACAAACAATAGTTTTCCGTTTCATTTCTACGATAAACAGAACGAAGGGGTGAAATTTTTACTATTGAGACCAGTAACGATTCAATTAGCGCATTTTAAAATTAGCGGAATCGGGTCCCTTCGCCCAATAGTTCATAACACGTGACCATTAGACCCCTAAAAGGTACCCTACTGAACCCGTTCTAAGGCTTATTAGAAGCGGGTCCGTCTCCGGGACTGTCACAAGGCCTGACGCGACTTGTACAGCTCCTCGTCTAGGTCAAAAGCCGGGTCAGCATATCCTGAATCATCGTAGCGGAGTGACCTGTAAAATAAAGGAGATTATAGCACACCATTAATATTGTATCAATACAAGGGTTCTTAGCGGGAAGAGAATTTAGGTTAGTTAAATAGTTGTGTATTATTTACAAAACATGTGTTTATTCGTAATTTAATAAGTAGTTATCATGGATCGTTCATTATGAAGTCATTCAACATTAAACATAATATATAATGTTTTACATAATTAAAGCCTAGTAATTGAGCTTTAAAATGGTGTAAATTGCATGAAAATCGATTCAGTAGTTTAGTAAAAAAGGTTAATGCTAATGACAATGTAAAAAATGTTGAAAATTCATACAATTTCACAGTATGGGGTTATTGTGTTTAAATGAAACAAAATGTGCGTAAGATAAAAAAAATATTCGTGTCAATATTTGGTATTCCCTCCTCTAGCTATGATCACTGCTCTCATGCGATTCTTCATCGACCTTATCAACTTTTTAATGGATGATTGTGGTATTCGACCCCACTCTTCTACCAACGCAGTCTTGAGCTCATTGATGTTTGTCGGAGCTGGATTCCTCGCTCTAACTTTCCTTTTGAGCTCGTCCCATATGTGCTCAATGGGATTTAAATCGGGGCTGAGCGCTGGCCAATGCATAGTGTGAATTCCAACTTCGTTCAGGAAATCACGTGTGGCCCGAGCAGTGTGACATCGGGCATTGTCATGCATCAAGATGAAATTTTCCCCAATAAAGCCTTGATAAGGGACAACTTGATCCAGTAGAACATTTTCAATGTAACGATCACTGGTCAGACCTCCTCCCCGGCCTCCCCCAGGAACAAAAACAAGGTCCGTTTTGCCTTCTAAGGAAATTCCAGCCCACATCATGCAAGATCCGCCACCATATGCAACGGTTTCCACAAAGCAGCACTGTGAAAACCGTTCACCGGGACGACGGTATACCCGACCTCTCCTGTCGCTGCCATGGAGACACATCCTCGTCTCATCTGTGAACAGGACTGACTGCCATTGCTCTATGCTCCAATCCAAATGTTCTCGAGCAAAGTGAAGGCGTGCTTGACGATGAGCTGTGGTCAACTTCGGGCCTGTAGCGGGTCTTTCGGAGTAAGGTTAGCTTCTTTCAACCTTCTTCTAACTGTCCACTGACTGACAGTCACCCCGCGAACTTGACGTAGCTCCTGCTGCACATCTACGCCGGTAAGGTGTCGATTTCGGAGAGAGGTCGAGACCAAAAACCGGTCGTCACGCTCCGAGGTGCACCGGCGTCGGCTGGTATTAGGCCTCCGAGTGAAGGCACCAGTCTCTTGAAACCTTCTGTATACTCTCGAGACAGCGGACTGACTCATATTCAAACGACGAGCGACTTCTCGCTGGTTCAACCCTTCTTGCAACAGGGCAACGACTTGAGCGGCTTCTTCAGGTGTTGTATCCATAATTTTCTTCAAATGACGGCTTTAATTTGCAGAGATGTGTTCAGGTCAACGTCTAATGAGCGACTGATAAGAAAAAAACGATTACAGGGGGTTTTATAGGGGGTTGTGTCGCGCAAGTTGTGAATAGAGCGCAGAGCAGTTTACGGGAGGTTGCGTTCAGTTGCATTCTAAGTACAAGTGTTTATTTAAATTACTGATATTATGCTACCATTTGAAAGCCTAATTACTAGGCTTTAATTATGTAAAACATTATATAGAGGTAAAATAAGTCATTTTTTAGTTATATCACTTGTTATGCGTACTTGAGGCTTGAGTCGATTTACTTGCACGCGAGTATACTTGATTATATTTTTTACTGGTATAATGTAAACATCACGAAAATGTATATGGAAACCAACAGGTGTATGTACAACGAATTAAATTAATAAATATATATATTTTTTTAAGTTTATGTAGATATATCATTAGTGCTTAGTGTAGGTAAGTCTTAAAAAAAATATGAATTTGAACTTGGAATTTGACTTTTTATTTAAGAAGGTGCTTTAGTCATGAAATGACATTCGAGTCAATGTATGTACATTTTGTTTCCTGCATAAATATTGTTGTCCAAGATTTAATGGAAACAGCCTTAGGCGGAGTAAGTGCAACTAGCTTTTCGAACTAAATAGTTAATACTTCTAATAATAATTCTATAGTCTTGGTATAAAAGTTCTTTTAAACTCACCCGTTTTGAAATCATTCATACGGAAATAAAAAGCAAAAATTCACACAAATTCTAATTAGATTGGAAAAACTGTAATTAATCTTCTGTTTGTATGAATCTTCTTCAATCCTATTATATACACTTTGCAATATAAGTGTAGCCTCCGACCCAATTTACCTGCTCGTTGAGAAATGTCGCTACTGGAGTCTCGATGAGGAAAGCGAAGAACCGGGATATCTGGCGCAGAATGGGGGACCTATGTCCAACAGTGTACTGCGATAGGTTGAAGAGAAGCGTGTACCTGTCGGGGGTTCTGGTACGGCATCGGGAAGGAGGAGGCGACCGCGAAGAGGCTCGCAGCAGTGTCGGGTCATCGTACCGACGAGACACCACCGTGAAGTCGTGGTGAGCATCAATCAGTTTCTGCAGCCGTGACACCATTTCGAAGTCCGACACCGAAGCCGGCACCAGAATTCCTAGCAACTTTGCGATGGAATGTCTGAAACAAAAATATTAAAGTAAACCATTAAATATTATTTGATTGCATTGACGACCCATGTTGTATAATGGTGGACTCCTTAATTACCTTAACCCTGTTGGTGGCTATTACACCAAGGGTACCGTGTTCGATCCCCGGGCAGTACCTAAAACATCTGTGTGTATGAACATGTCTGTTTGCATTGGTCTAGTTGTTTGTATATGCAGATAAAATATTTATGCGAGATATTCTCCCGTTAAATATGAGTATTATGCACTTACGTTTTTTAGGAAGAGAGGAGTACAGGATTTTTGCTAGAGGATTTACTGAGTATCTGTCGTTGATAGGTGTATCATTTATTATAAGGTGAGCGAACTGGGCATTCCAGTCAGCTAAAAGCATTATTTCATAAACAATTCAACACCATCAGCCTATAAAAGCTCACTGTCGAAAGGCCTGTTTATACACATAGAAACTTTGGTCCGTTAGCTGTAACCCACCACGCGGGCCCAATGCGGATTGGTGGGTGACAACGACTACCATCCTAAGAGAGTAGCCGGGATCGACGTCATAACGTGCCCTACGATGCACGGGATCATCTTACTTTTCTGAAGTTCAAGTCGTTCAGTAGGAGGTGTCCTAAACAAACTGGAAAAATTGCGTGTGTTAGAAAATAGTGATTGTCACTGTGCGGTTTAGCCGCGGGTTTTGACCCACCACCTCCGGATTATGCAGCGATCTAAATCCAACGCTGTTATCTAGTAGACGTTTATTTGGGCTCACCTAAAGCTAAGCAGTTGTGCCTCCCGCCTTTGGCAATCTGCCAGAGCCTCCTTGGTTCTGGCCAGATCGTCACGCAGCATGGATAACTGGTGTTCCGCCGAGGTACGCTCCTGCTCGAAGGTCTCTCCGGTGGCACGCACTTGATCTTTTAGAAGGAGCACCTTGCGATTGTATCGAGCCCGAAGTAGCTCCGCTTCGTCTAATTTCTTTTGGAGCTCCTCGTTTTTGCGAGCTTTCTCCAACGCTGTTATCTAGTAAATAATCAAATTATAGGTAGATTTTAACATATGCTCGTTTAATTATGCTATAATAAATTGTATTTCTTTTGAAACTTAGGCTAAAACCAGCGTGTCCTAACAATAAGAATATTAAGAAAAAAAAATTTGCTTTTTAAATGTTCGATGAAATAAGATTACCTATGAGTTTTTAGAACGAGATTCTGCCAAATTAAGGGGAACCCGTAACATTGGAATGCTGTAGGTAATCATATTTTCTAGTCTTCGATAGATGAACATCCGTGGGATGTTTGTCCTCAGAAAATGAATTAAATTACCAAGTCATAAAAAGGGCTGCGGATATTGAAATATCACGAGATGTTTGTAAAGCCTTATATTTTGCTTATTTTGTATTGGATAATTCCAAATTTTTTATTTATACCTAACTTTAGCTTATAATTATGTTGCCTTAGGCTGGAATGTAAAACATCAGCGATGTAAATTTGGGAACAGATACATAGAAAAACCTATGTTAAAAATTTATTGTTATAATTTTTAACTTTACAATAATAATTCCGTGAGTTGAGAGGGATGATAAATTCAAGAAGATAATTGGTATAGCCTTGTTATAGTAGATCGTTGTATATATCTCGAGTTTAACATAATTGGATGTTGTTATTTATTGACGTCATTTGAAGATCTGTTTTATATCAAAAAGGTTTATAAGTTATAATAAAAGTATTTATTATGGAATATTAAATCAATACTAATATTTCTTATTGATTATATTACGTAAGAACACATTCAGACTATCAAAATAATTTTAAGTTGCATTTCCATAAATATTATATTATACATTCTCTAAAATACTTCATAGATACGCTTTTCAATGTTTAACCCTAGATAGATAACCATATTTCCATACTAAAGATAACCATACGTCGATTCGACGTGCACTTGTTTAAGTGAGCATATTTTGGTTTCAGTATAAACTAGATAAAAAAATATGTTATGTGTTAATGTATGTAATTGTGTGCCGATAAATAAGGAATCTTTAGTATTTATCAAAAATTTTACTATAAAATAAATAGAGAACAAAATAAGAAAATTCTCATTAAAAAAACTGAAACATAAGGAATCTCTTCGTCAGTCTTATAATTTAACATTATCATTTTCAAATCAAGTTTTTTACTCTCTTTAATATCATAACCTAAAAATAATAAGTCTTTAGTAATTTGACTCATAGGGACATAGGCAGGCGCTGGACTTGTGTTCTCCACTATGGATTTGTGCACCTATTGCAAATTGTTTTTGTTATTTCTCTAATTTTTGATGGACAAAAGGCAAAATATTTTCTTTCCAAGGCTCAGTATATCACTTTTCGGGAGGCTCAGCTTTTTTTTAATATTCTCATATTTTTTTTATAAGGTGGGCAGGTAGCCATTTGATGCCTCATTCCATTTATGGGTCATCGAACTTTTGCTGAGTTTTTAAATGAAATATCTATGTTCCGGCGGAGAGCAGCTGATGACACTCTGCTACTTGTTCTACCTTTGTAGCGTCCAATGATTATCGTTTTTGCCTCTGACAGATTATGCAGTGGCATAATAGTAGAACTCATCATACTTGGCAAAACAGTCTCAAGAATTTCAAGAATATTTTCAGACGCATCTTCAGAAACAGTCCCTATGCTCTTTGGCATCACTTTAACTTCGTCTTTTAGTAAAAATCTTCGGATTTACTTCGGATTATATTCTTCTGATCGTGGCTATTATAAGTAAAATTACCAATTAAATATGTGCAATATTCTCAAAAAGTTGCAATAACATATATTCCCACAAGACAAAAAACTGACTCTAAAGATAACCATACGTCTTTTCGACGTACAGTAGGTTAATACTAACACTTACCGAAGCGCTACAGGTGCGTCCTGCAAGCTCCGATGGCTACTGATTGGCGGGAACGGCCAGTTTAGGAACGCGAAAAACAAATGAGTAATGTCGATTTTGAAAAATCGAATACGTCGATTCCACGTAGGTTATCTATCTAGGGTTAAGTAACATAAAATGTGTCACATTCCTCCACAAAACTTGTTTTTATCATACTGATGTCATGGTCTTGAGCCTTACGGTGCAATTATTTGAAACATAAACTAATCGTAGCAAGCTATAAAAAAGGAAAATAGCAAATTAATCAGTGACCTGGTGGTCTGACGTTGATTTATTTCTAAAGCATAGAAAGAAAGCATGTCTTAAATACAAGTATGAGCAAGCACATTTTTGCTCAAAGACCATGTCGTGATTGGTCTATTTAGATACCTACGCAGTTCGTTAGACGACAAAAGATGTGCATCGTCACTATAAAGCTCGGAGCCCGCGGAATGACGCGCTGCCGATCCCGCTGCGGCCGTGCCCTTGTATTGATTTTGAAAGCCGCACTGTCTTTGAGTAATGATTCTTGTAATACATTAATGCATTTTTGTTTTAACTAGCTTCTTCGCAGCTTATGTTTGAATTAAATTAAACCTAATTTATTAATGATGAATGTTTCACTACAATTATGTAGAGCCGCACATTTTTAGCTTTCCACTTTGAAAACTAGGATAGGCGCATCCAAGTACCATCTTATTTGTAGGATATAAAGTTCAAAAAACGTGGTTGCTCATCAAGGGCCTGTAGGCTCAAAAATGCTCAGCCTGCTATGGACAGGGTATGTTGGGTGTTTCCCTACGCGATAGGATATACATAGCCCACAGGATAAGCAAGTTAAGTGGCAGTGGGCAGGGCATATAGTGCGTAAAACCGATGGCCGATGGGGCGGAAAGTTCTCGAGTCCCCGTAACTGAAAACGCACGTAACTCGACTCCCTCTTTAGAGAGTTGCGAGCGAGAAGTAGGTACCAAAGTTCATGATGTAGATATTTATTGGTAGTATTAGACTTTGAATACAAGCTACTCTACTAACTTAATTTTCTCCTTTTTTAATCTATATAGAAAGCCTGTAATCACAAACATGCAACTTTTTCTTCTATTTTCTGAAGGTTGGTGGTTAGAATTTGCCTCACCATCATTATCATCACCATCGGCTCATAAACGTCTCCACCAAGGGGCACGAGTCTATCCGTAACGAATGTTCGGCCATAGTTCTACGCGGGCCAGTGCGGATTGGCTGATTTCATACACATCCCTTGAAGCTCTTCGTAGGTGTGAAGGTTTCCTCATGATGTTTCTTTTCCCATAAGAGCGTCGGATAAACGTACAAATAGTTTCGTAAATACATTGGTACGTGGCGGGATTTGAACTCCACTCCACATTGGAAAGCAACAGTCGACACCAATGAGCCACCGACGATCTTTTAAGAAATTTCCTCCTTAACATAAAATAAATAAATTTTGTAAAATAATTTTTAAAACAAACTGTTATAATATTAACGTCAATATCCAAAGAAATACATGTTACGTTGCTTTGGATTCAATATAATATTAGTTCACCAATGAATTTATAGTCCGTTCTAGTAGTAACAAATAAATTTATTCACTTTTCTGTATTTTTTTTCAAAATTAACTTTTTTTTATGAGTGTATTATTAACATCATTAGTATTATTCAAAATAGGTGGCTCAATAGTTTGGTCTGTTGCCTTTCGATCGGTAAAGCGCAGGTTCAAATCTCGCTACATACCAATGTGATTTCGATGTATTGAAATTATATGTACGTTTATCCGACTCTCTTACGGTGAAGGAAAACATCGTGAGGAAACTACGCACGCCTGCGAAGAGATTCAAAGGTGTGCGTGAAGTTGGACCATCCACACTGACCCGCGTGGACACTAAAGACTTTGGGGAGGTCAAGTTATATTTCGGGCACCATCCGATAACCATTGCGATAGTTGCTTGACTTTTGCGATCGTCAATATGAAAGCGAGCGAGAAAAAGCTGGTTAAGTTTTTATATAATCTGTACCTTGTATTCAGGGCATCAGCTAGTTGTGCGTTAAGGTCTCGCACTTGCGCGCGTGCATCATTCAGTTGGATGGTGAGCTTGTCGCACTGACGAGCCAATTTCTTACTTCGAGAAATTGCCTCATCGCGCTCCGCTTGAAGAACTGTGCGAACTCGGCAACTCTCCTCCTGTTTCATATCACCTATTAAAGCTACGATATATACATATTATACGTATTTGGTAGTAGAGTACGTAACGTGGTTCATATAAACCTTCCTCTTGAATCACTATTAAAAAAAAGCGCACCAAAATCCGTTTCGTAGTTTCATAAATTTTAGCGTCCATAGGGATATAAGGACTTATACTTATAATATGTAGTGATGCAGATTTAGAAAATTCATATGAATTATTCTGGGAAGTAAGTAATGCGTCGAAAATTTTTAAAATTTAATTCTTTAATCGTTTAATAAGTTATTATGAAAGACTTAAAACGTGATATTTTATAATTGATTAACCCGGCTACTAACTGCCTACCTGTATACTTAATTTACGTCGCAATAAATCCAAATGCAGATCTTTCCTCTGCAATTGTTCTCTTAGAATCCGGATCCTGCGCTGTAGTTGGTAAACAACCGCTGTCTGAAAAATGATGCTATTTGAAGAAAAAAACAATGATAAATGGTCATAGTACAAGATATAGAAAATTGCTTAGTATTGTTATAAGATGAAAATATTATAAAGAATTACTATAAAAGTGCAAGGTGATAAAGTAGAGATGAATAGATTCCAAATACGCTGAACCTTGCTTAATAAAAAGCAAGTAAGTAGGTATAGTTTCAAATGGTGGAATGCTCCGTTTGTGAATACAAGAATAAAAGTTATGGAAAGTATGTAGTTTTTAATAAAAATACTGCACTAATGTCTTCTATTAGTACGATTGGATTTAAATTGAGTAACGTATTATGTAGACCTAATTTAGATACTGTGCTAGCGGTTACTACACAAATGAATTCCAAACTACTTGAGTGTCTATTTAAACTAATTTGCGGACGGCTAATTGCTATTTTAGTATGGGTCCTAAGTAACAACTAGGTCATGCCAATTGGGAATGATCGCGTCTTACTTCTTTAAGGTAAGGCAAGTCATGGAATGATCTCTCCCTGCGGAGTCTTGGCAGCGTGCCGTAGTATCCGTAATATAGCATCTACACAAAACACACACTCGTTAACACAATACGGTTTATACATTAGTTACTCACTCACCCCGATAACATTTATTTTATTTAACGTCGCACAGGCCTGGCACAGGCCTTCCTAAAAATCATGGTTATTCAAAGATTGGGCCGTTATTTGTGTCGCAGGACTAATGTGCCGATTGTTGCATGTATTTGACTACCAACGTCGGGACGGACGAGTTAACGTGTCATCCGAAGCACAAAATGTTTAATTTCAGAAAATCAGATGATACAGTTATTAAAAGAACTATAATAACACTGGGTTATTGACATAAACGGGCATAATTCAACTTTATCTTGAGGGTATTAAATCCAATAATGAAAAAATAGCTTTAATAATATTCTTTCTACACTGTTCTACGCCGGTGAATGTTTTTTTAACCCAAGTATTTGTTATCTTTATTGAATCTTATTTTTATAGGCGTTTTTAGCCCCAGACCCGCCCTGATGCTAAGTGACAACTCTCGCCTAAAGGGATAATCAACTTGGGATCCGAGAAAGAGAGTCTGGTTGCTATTCTGTGACGTAAAAATGTTGTCACAGTATTCACTAATTTAATTTAATACTGTCTTAAACTTTCGCGGCTACTAATTTCACTGCCTATCTCAGTCGCGGCTTAACAAAGATTCAAAGACTTTAACTGTTAAGTATGGTGGGAGAAATATATGGTATTGCGGTATTCACGCAGACAAAATTATACACGATATCCCATATGCACTTTCTATAAAAGCACGTTTCGTTTTATTTTATTACGAAACGGTAATTAAAGCTACAAAAATCCACAGTAAAACCCTAACACAATTGAGCGCTTGCTACTAATGTACTTATACGAGTATGTATAAATACTGTATACTGACCTTGTCAACGATTTTATCGCTCTCAAGTCTAGCGAGTTGCTCAGCGCGGTGGATTATCGAGTCAGTGTGCAGCTCGATACCGATGTCCTGGGTTAGTTCATCCATATTAAGCGTTCTGCTCAAGCGCTCGAGGAATGCCACGAACTGTAACAATCACTGCTTTATGCACGGAACTTTTCCGCCAGACAGGTTGAGCCGTAAATCAAATAATGCCATGATATTGTAATCGCAATGTGACATGACATAAAAGAGTAGCTTTTTATGTATTGGAATAAACGTGACTATGTTACATAAATCACTGAATATATGTATTTTAACTTTTCATATATCTAGTTGCAAGTGTATATATATATATCAAATAATGTAGAAAAATAAGATTAAAAAGGGATGTAGCATCATATTTCCTAATATAATTAATCTACAATATTTATATTAATTGTTGATTTTACGCACCTACATTTAATAATCTGTTTAAATGAATAAAATTTTAACGTTGTCTTTGTTTTGTTTTAAAAAGACTTTAATAGAAAATATTTTTTAAATCGGGGAAAGCAGAATATTTTGCCAAATGTCCTATATTTTTGCTGTGTTTATCGGCATTGAAATTTAGGTGATGGCAGCCCTAACGTTAATCAGTGAAACAATTCCTGATAGGTAAGCACAAAAACGATATTAGTATATTAACTCACAAAATATTTGTTATTGCTTGCGTGTTGTGCAGAGCTTCATGGCTCCAAAGCGTCGAGCTCTGACTGAAGCGTTTACCATAAAATTTGTTAAGGGTTGCCTCGGCTCCCGCACGCAGCTCTCAAGGCCACATTCATAATGCAAATCAAAGCTTTTATGCACAAGCTAAACAAAATGCTATGCTATTATTTCTATTCTTTGGCAGTGGAGTTTAACAAAGGACGTTCTTCTTTATTCAAACGATTAATTGAGTAACGGTTCAATAGCGTCAATTAACATGCTTAAAAAGATGGATTTGCTTGTGCATCAGATTAATATACTTAATGAATTTTGGCAACAGCAAAGACATAAACTTTGTTAATTTGTTAGGAAGTAAATAAGTAGGTACTCTTTTAATAGCGCTGATCGTGTAGAATGATAGCGAAGCTTATGAACATTTGCAAGACCAATAAGAATTAGTTTTCCAAAATCAGTTTGTCTTAACAAAAACAAAAGACAAATTAGTGCATATAGCTAATTCAATAATTAAGTATGATTTTCCCGCTTGTGTCGACTAAGACATACCTACTTTCAAAGCCTACCTAAATTAATGCATAATTATCTTGAAATCATACTTAGGTACTAACATATTACGAATATTTTGAAATCAATGAGTATTCCATTATGGACCACCACCTACCTATTCCCGAAGTGTTTCGTCGTTTTTTAACTCTCATAGAATTGGTTTCGGATGTACTAGATAGTTCATATTTCAGGATATGATGTCGCTAATGGAACTAATTAAACATACAAACTTTCAATAGGGCTATTTACTCAAATACTTTAGTTTATATTGATACCTAAATACTCCGATTTCGTTACTGATACAATGACATATTGATGATCATCATAAGTTTATGATTTTGGCCACTCATCCCTTAAGGGGGTAGGGGTGGAATTATATTAATCTAATATATGAGTGTCAGTTCATTGGTGTGGACCGTTTCCATCCTATCTGGAGGGTGCAGGTTCAAATCCCACAAGTACAAATGTCATTTCGATTTTCTAAAATTATATGTACGTTTATCCGACCGAAAAAAATAAACCCTAAAGAAACTGCCTAGCAGCTTACAAAAATAAGTAAAATCCACCAAAAACATTTCATTTAAAATGTTTTCAAGACAACTATAGGGTTTGCCTTTGCGCTGTGAAAAAGATACTGGGGGGTTACCGCCATCTCGTAAAACAGTACCTATATATATATATAAAAACATTTTTGTATTGTTTAACATTTTTGTACCACAAAGACGAAATTACCTATAATAAATAAATATCCACAGACATTCACACAGCGCCATCTAGCCCCAAGTTAAGCGTGAATGTATTATGGGTACTCAACAACGGATAAACATATACATTTTAATAATATTATGATACATTTTTAGTTACATTAAATTTTTTGGTGGGATACAAACTTTTTCTTTTCACATTAGTAAGATGACCTTTATATAAGTGCAGTTCCGATTCATAATGCTATGTCACTGTAATAGTATAAATTTATTGCTGCACCTTATAATAAAATTTAAGAAAAGATATGTTGATCCTAATAAATAATAAACCCATTGAATGTCGGGAATCGAGACACAATCAAAAAATCTGTGTCTGGCGCCTTAAGGCGTCATTGGCGGTCAAACGGTTAACAATCGTGGTTTACTTGCCGACTTTATACTTACGTTGGCTTTATCCTTTCGCAGGGATTCCCGGGATAATTCTAGGGCATTTCAGTTCGACTCCAGCTTGTGCACTTTGGCCTCGAGCATGTTTCGCTCGTCTTCAAGATGCGCCTCTTGTAGTAGCCTGGTCGTGCAGATGCGCCGTTCTGCTCAGCTGTTGAGACTCCACAGACAGCTTATCTCGGAGAGCGTCTATTTGCTTCA
>PQWD01002602.1:17728-82943 GCA_019425675.1 Leucinodes orbonalis
CTAAGTGATAAGCTCGACACTTACTTTATATTCTTGAAATCTTTTTATTTTCTGTAACCTCTAGTTCAGTATCGCTACTGTCTGTTTCCGTTAACTTTCCGTGATATGTATATACAAAAACTGTAATAGTATTAAGAAATTTACTTCTGTTATTTATCTGAAATTTGTATATATTGTAAGTTTTTCAAATACAATAAATAAACTGAATCATCTGTAGAAGGCATCCACCGCAGTGCTAAATATCGCAATGTGAATAGGAGTACATGTCATGAGCTGGCATATAACTTACAAAATCACATTGCATTGCTGAAATGAGTTTTGGATACAAAGTGACATTATATAAATGTATTAAGTGTAGGTCTCGCATGAAAATTTGATTCAGGACATACAGACTACATGACTTCTTATTTCTTTTGTTGTAATTAAAAAAAACTATTGTTTGTTTATTTCAGTAGGTTTAAAAGGCTCGTTGGTGAGGTGAAGGTATAAAATATACAAAAGGTAATTGTTTTTTGAAGAGGAGGGGTGGTTGGTGAAATGTTAATGAGTACTATTGTCCTTTGGAAAATAATTTAAACTGTTGATGCTTGATGATGATTGCTTGACGACCCATTTGGTGTTGCGGTTGAGAGGTCGGCTGCAACACCAAGGGTTCCGGGTTCGATCCCCGGGCAGTACAAACATTTGTGTGCATGAACATGTCTGTTTGTAATGATCTGGGTGTTTTCTATGTATAATATGTATACAAAAAAAAATATTAAGTATATTTATCCGTTGTTTAGTACCATAATACAGGCTTCACGCTTAACTTGGGACCAGATGGCGCTGTGTGAATGTCAGTGGATATTTATTTATTTATCTTAGGATATTAGGAGGTAACAGCAATCCGCATTGGGATCGTGTGGAGGTTATAAAACCATGTTGTGTGCGAAAGGTGTGTCCTTTGCAGTGGGTCGTACCCTCTTGGGACATCCTGTTGATTGATAATAATAAATAAATATCCACTGACATATACACAGCACCATCTAGCCTCAAACTAAGCATTAGCCATTAATATGGGTTCAAATCTAAACAACGGCTAACCTTATTTATATACTTATTTGTTAATACATACAAATTATACATAGAAACATTGTGTATCCAGACCAATACAAACAGACATGTTAATGCACACAAATGTTTGTAATTTTCGGGGATCGAACCCGGAACCCTTGGTGTAGTAGCCGACGTCTTCGACTATTACACCATATAATCTTGATTGTTTATGGTACTCGTAATTATACTTTCAAGAACTTAGTTGAAGCCTGTACCGTACATATACCTATAATATCTAATATTTTATTTGAGCATTTGTAGCTTTTTCTAAAGTTTTACGTGAAGTCGGCTAATCCGCGTTGGGCCCGCGTGAACGACTAAGGCCACCCTTTACGGGTAGGCTTGTGCCCCTCAATGGAGAAGCATAATGAGCTAAGATGATGATTTGTACCTCATTATGATCAATAAAATAAAATCAAGATGTACCTGCTACAAATGGTCCAATATTTAAAATGATATGAGCATTTCTCTTTAAAGAATATTTATGTATGAGTTGCAACTTTCGCAGCATACCTAATCTCTTCAGGTCATAATTAGACGTTGAAATATCAACGTCTACTTATAGAAAAAAAATATTTGGATCACAAAAAATACATATAAAACAAAACAGACAAAAGTAATACAAAAAACAATTCAACATAAATAGGTAATATTGAAGGTACATATTTCAAATATGTAAACCAAATCGGTTGCCACTCATCTTTTCTGTCTCAGCAATCTAAGGAGGATTTGGCAACGCTAAAATGCTAGGGTATATGTATACAGGTATTATAAGAAATGAGTTATCTGATCTTTAAATAAAAATACGGTCTTTATTATTATTTAGTACATAACAGTACGGGAAGGTTACTAAAATAAGTCTCTGTAAAGTCTATATATTTTTGTTAATATGTTACACTATTTTTATTTGTCAAAGAACGCAAACTGCTTGTATCATACCTAAACTTATATGAGTAGGTATATGGTAAGGCTGACAGTCCCAAGGTGTCTCCGAACTTCCTTGTTTTATGCTGAGCTGGTAGATATCTATTCTGCATCCGCTTAGTACTCACATTTCTTTTGTATTTATATTGAGCGAATTCAAAATTATTTTTACTTCCTTCTAATTAAATCTTTATAATTTATTATCGTGTAAGTGGCAGTGGCATAGCGTTCACCTGATGGTTAATAACAACCTCAAAATAATAAGGACGTCAGACCTCATAGAATTGTGTACCAGCCTTTTAAATCATTAAGAGCTTAAATCATTTTTTGCTCAACTGCCGCAGGAGGGTTTTGTTTTTAGATACTGGTTTTGAATATCTACTATTTATGCGAAATGCACCAGAACGGCATATTTACAAATAAGTGTTTTTTTGTTTTGTGTGTGATAACCCTAAGCTTGTGACTTGCAAAGGAAAAATGTATTACTGACCTCGGTAGGGGTTTTGCTACACAGTGCTTCATAAATTTTCCAATCTTCCGCGTCGTCTTTTCCTTTTTCTTCTTCCATTATTTCGTCTCCTTTTTTTGTTGGTTACTTTACGCACTGAACTGTGTTTTTCATCAACACTGTAGCCGTTGCTACGGATTACTTGGCGTAAACACTTAAATCGATTTTCTGTTCAGACTATGTTCGAAAAGACCTTTTGTGCTTTATGCTGTAAAATGTTTCAGCAAACGATTCGACTTTTCACGATGTCAGTAGGCAAATAATTAACTTGTAGTCATTTTTGTATACAGATTTTTATCTATACTGACATTATAAAGCTGAAGAGTTTGTTTATTCGTTGGACGCGGTAATCTCAGAAATTATTGGTCCAATTTCGAAAATTCCTTCAATGTTAGATAGCTTTGTTATTGAGGACTATAGAATATATCATCACGCTAAGAACAATAGGTTTTCATCATGAGTATTTAATTTTATACGAAATTGACTTTAGCATCATTTGATTTCAATTATATCTTAAGACATATCGCAGTTTTAACTCACTTAGGTATAAACAAAGTTACGGGTTAAAGTTAGCGTGAGCCCAAAGTAACTATTGGTGTAATAGCCCTTAACAAACCCTTAAGGGTATAACCCCATAATAAAATCTATCTCATTCCTAGTCACAGAGTCTGGGCTCTGGCAGGTCCACCTTCTCTGAGGCTTCTTCTTGAAGAAATTTTATCAATAAGCGCCCTTCCATTTCGAGGAAGTTGAACAGCATCTGCCTTTGTGATTCATGCGCCACAATACGTGGGTCTGATTTTCGATTCGCCGCGTACTTGTACTCCCACTTTAGCGTTGAAGTCTCCCATAACAACATTATAGATGATTTTAAGTACAAGGTACGCTACCCGGTTCGACACACATTGATTTCCACAACGTTGCTGACAAGGGACTTGTGAACCAGAAAACAGACAGCACCTTGAAAAACCCTTTAACTTTCTTAGAAGTAGAGCAAGTGTCCGGAGTCTAGGGGCATTGTGACTTTCTCCTGTTTTCGGACTTAAGACAACCCCAGTATGCTCCAGTTAATATGACTTAGCTCTTTTTCTAATTCGGATAGGTGATGGCCCTTCCGGATCGTGCGTCCATTATACTTTGCCAATGTCAGTTGTTTGTGGCAACATTTCGAAGCCCGGGGATTATTAGCTCACCCCGCCCCACCGTGACCGCTGCCTTGGCCCGGAATAATGGGTTTGCCGGGAATTGGGGGTCGATTCTATCTGGTGCTGCTCACTGGGGAAAAATGCTCGCAGTTACCACGCTGAGCAAGCGGGTTGGTGACCGCAGTATGAACCAGTACACACGATGGCGCTGCTGGGCAGAATCCGGTATATTATAACTAACATCCTAAGATTGTAGCCAGGACCGACGGCTTAGCGTGCGTGCCCTCCTAAGCACAGGAATCATCTTGCTTTTCGTACAATTAGTGATTCAGCCTTCAATGCCTCAATTAAAGTAGGGAAAGTCGTAGAAAGTGACTCGCGCGTTACGAGCACAAGATCTTCGGGTTACACTTCCTTACGCTGTGATAATCTATACCACGGAGGAAACGACATCTATTATAACCCATAGTACACCACACACACACACACACGCACGCACGCACGCACGCACGCACACACGTGCGCAAACATAAAACTCACGTCACCCATCAATGTGCTCGTAACTGCATCTTTTTTAACTGTAAACCTTAATACAACCTATTTTCTAAAATTATAAACAACCTACAATTTAGTTTCTACATCACATTGATACGTTAAAATATTTGCTTTAAGAGAAATTATTTTATTATTCTTTCACATTATTAAAAAAAACAACTTACAAGAAACTTGGCCTACTAGGAAACAACACTATTACATGTGGTAGGTATTTATAGAAATTGTGAAGGTTCATTCGCAAAACGCCCATTTAACGGAATTTCAATTAAATCCATACTCCATATACTAATATTATAAATGTGAAATTATCTCTGTCTGTCTGTTTGTTACGCTTTCACGCCTAAAGGGCTCAACGGATTTTATTGAAACTTGGTATGTTGATAGTAGGTAACCTAGAATAGGTTTTAGGCTACTTTTTGTCCCGTTTACACCCCCCACTTCCCTAAAATGAGGGTTGGAAGTTTGTATGGAACATTCCGCATTTTTTGTACTACGACGCTGAAATTTGGTATGCGGACTATTTGTCAGAAACGAAAAAATATGGCTTCCTTTTTTTTTCAAAATCCACCCACAAATCCTTCAAAGAGGGGGGAAGTATCATATCCGATTTTTCGCAGTTTTAAGGTAGATTTTATTGAAACTTGGTATGTTCATATAAAGTAACCTAGAATAGGTTTTAAGCTACTTTTTGTCCCGTTTTCACCCCCCACTTCCCTAAAATGGGGGTTGGAAGTTTGTATGGAACATTCCGCATTTTTTTGTAGTACGACGCTGAAATTTGGTATGCGGACTATTTGTCAGACACGAAAAATATGCCATATTTTTTTTTTCCAAAATCCACCCCAAGCCCTTCAAATAGGGGAGGAAGTATCATATCCAATTTTTCGCAGTTTTTAAGGTAGATTTTATTGTAGGCTACTTTTGTCCCGTTTTCACCCCCCACTTTCCTAAAATGGGGGTTGGAAGTTTGTATGGAACATTCCGCAATTTTGTAGTAGGACGCTGAAATTTGGTATGCGGACTATGCGGGATTCCTTATTATTATATATACCTTTATATATTTACTCAAAAACCTATAAACTGATATATATATATTGGAAATGGACTCCAAAACCTTTAAACTTGGGCGGGGGATTTGTACAGTTTACAGGGTAGAATTCAAAAATAAGTATTATGGCTATTTGTCAAGAACAATAAATCTTGCATGTTGAAGTTTTTGCAAATCGGCCCTTAAATCCTTAAAAAGGGGTAATTTATATTTGACTTTTCCCAGTTTTTAAAATGAAAAGCAAAAACTTGGTATTCGAAGTGAAAAAGAACAAGCAGTGTTGCAGTATTAAAATTATTCTGTTTTCGTTACCAGAAAAATGTAGCCATGTTATCCCGAATTTAACGCGAGTGAAGCCGCGGGCAAAAGCTACTATTTTTATATTCACTTGACTTAAAAATATTATTACACCAAAAACATCATTTTCTATTAAATACTTGTTGAGAAGGCGGATGACATGCGGGCTAATGGTGTTATGGATACTAAAGACCGTGCAAAGTGGAAGAGAAAGTGTCAGAAAGCGGACCCTGGGCTTCGGAGCGTAAGCTCCGAAAGTAACCGGGAATATCGCTAAGATGATGACTTGTTGAGAAGGCGGAAATTGTGTCCAAGGGACGTTTGCGAAGGCAGGGGATAAGTTATATTGCTAAAATAAAATAAAAACACTTTTTTAGAAAATAATATCTTTATTTCAATATTTTGATCACATAAAATTGAGGATCATTTGGGAATCCCGTTCGAAGCGTGTTGCGTTGCAGCCCGGCCATAGTAAATTTCGTGATTTGTAGATATATCCATAAAATGTTCTTTGTTCTTCCTGTACCCGTGTTTAGATTAATTATACCACAAACGGTTCTGCTTAAAAAAAAAAGCATTTTTTTGTGGCTGGTCCGTACCGTGTACGCTACAGCCTGGTCACGTTGATATTTACTGATCGAGAATGCTTAGAAATATATACTAAAGAAATGTACCCTTTGTGTTCTTTATTTTTTGTATGCAATCTCAGTAACAAATGGACAATTATAATGAATTTGGCATTTTGTTAAAATGCAATATAGAAATAGAATAGAATTAGTAAGTTTGTGGATATATGTACAAATCACAAAATTTACAGTGGCCGGGCACACGCCCTTTCGAATAATAACAAAATTCTTATAACGAATGCTGTTAACTAAGACCTAAGTCAAGTAATAACGTCGAATCTATAAAGAAATTTGCTTCTATACTTAAGACAAAAAAATAAAAAAATGAAAAACGCCGCAGCGTAAAAAAAGTGAAACATGGTACCTGAAATAGTGTTTGTATTTTTCAAAGTAAATCAGATCTCCCAAACACTATTTTATTAGGTACCTTGTAAAAATGAGAGTAATTAGAACCTTACTATTTAACATATCACGTAAATCTCTTAAAAGCTTATAATAAAAACGGTGGTACAATCAACATGAAAGTATCAGTCAATGATGAATGCTGGCCATTTTATAACCAGTTAGTTTGTTTATAGTTCAGTGCCAGCCTGTGGCATAGTTACACCCGTAACAAGTTTCACAGAGGTAAATTAGGAACACTTCCGTTTAAACTATGTCTCAATACGATCTAGTTTAGCACGTTGTCGTGAAATGGCTTTAATAAAAAATGCATATAACAATGTTTAAAGGAAGTAAAGTGTCTCATTTAGAGATTGATGCGGCTGGTTGTGGAGACTGTTGGCGGCGAGGAATGCCAGTTTGTGGGCGTACTGGCACACAGAAGGAACGCGCACTTGGGAAGAGCAATTAAAGTATAAATGCGTCAGTTTGTACGTCAGCAGCTGCATCTGTAAAAAAAATATACATTCCTGAATAATCATAATATTCACTTGCATGCATGAAAATTTAACTAGGTAGCAATCGAGAGCTAGAATGTTTCACAAGTGTTATGAACTGTGCTTCAGGTAAAAAAACCAATAAGCCTAGTGAAATAACACCTGTTTAATACTAGGCGAGTGTACTTGTCGCCCAGTTCCCATCATAACATGAGAAAATTAAAAAATACTTTGCTTTTGAAAATTTCATTACAACTGATTTAATTTCGGGTAATGTAGCAAACTTTATTTTTTATATAGAGGTAAGAACTAAAAAGATATATTGCTTGACGGAGTGGCAGTCTTAAGCTACCTACAAATCTAGTTAAGATGCAATACAGAAAATACAGTGCATATCCATAACTATTTTGCTAATAATGGAATCAAAGAACATATTTTAAACTACTTACACGATCTGGTGAAAGCCCTGTGTTATCTTCGATCACATTATAGGATGTTGGTGCAATAGTGCCTTCTCTCACATTTTGAGACACCAGGTAAAAATCGTACCTGAAAACATTTTAATATGTATAATAATTATTTATAAATTATTAATTAAAAATGTGAAAATTAAAATTACTGTCTAAAGTTTACCTTTCGGGAAGAGTAACTACGTCGTCAATGACAGTTCCAGGACGAGGATTCTCACCACCACGGCCAGAATCAACAAAAATTCGTGTGTTGATTCGTTTCGATACAATTATGAAAGCCAGTTTATAATCAGCACCTTGATATATTTCAGATAGCTTCTTCTTAATTTCGGCCACCTTTAAAAGTAACATTGTTTAGTAAGTTTTTTCAAATTATTAAATTAAAACCAACTGTTTTAAACCGACTTCAAAAACGGAAGGTTCTCAGTTTGATAGATGGCTTGTATTAGTTTAAAATTAAAAAGATTCATCATAGAAATAAGTTTTATGCAATGAGTATAATTTGCGAAAACAGTTATTTTATTTACCTCATATTCGCGTACATATGCGATTTGACCGTCACCGACTCCGTCGCGGTATACAAATATGGACGACGGCAGCACTCCTAAAATGGTGAATATTATTATGTACCGGTATATATAATATTAATGCTTATAAAAAATATGTAATTAATTTATTAAATTGACAAAATAATTTGTAACAAAACATTAATTATAGGTCGCGCGGTGGTTAAAGAGTTCCGCGAAATGGCTGGGGGCAATCGGCGCAAGTGTACAATCGCGCAAAATAGTGTTATTTAAACTTAAATTTGCTTAAGATAGTCTTGATATTATATAGTAAGAAAAATTAAAAATGAATGCAAAATCTAATATTTTTAATATTAAAAATAAACTAAATATAAAATTAAGGAATATTCTTAGTCACCCTGCAGTGTAGATATTCCTTCCATTAATAAGTTGTAAGAGTTGTAGACAAGAAAGTTATGGGCCCCTGGGGATATGGGGAAAGAAATGAAAGAGGCAAAATACTAATTCAATTCTGTTTTGAAAACCAACTCTTCATAATTAACTCACAATTTAAGAAAAAAGTTCAACAAAAATGGACCTGGATATCTCCTGACGGCAAAACCCGAAACGAAATAGACTTCATTCTAGTTAAAAATATCAAAAAGTCTCAAATCTTGAAGTACTAAACACACCATTCCCTACAGACCATCGAATAGTTAGAGCAAGCTTCATCCATCACAACGACTCAAGAAACCACGAAACCAATACAGAATATAAATGAAAAGATTAAGCTTATTCGAACATGAATTACTTAAAAACGCTTTCACAGAAAAAATCGGCAATATACCAAACCAAGATGTAGAATCAACATACAAAAAAATAGTTAACAGCATCAAAGAAGCGGTACAGAAGTTACCTAATGAAAATAAAAAAGAAACATTCACAATATCACCATACATAGAAAAACCTAATTGAAAAGAGAAACGCACTGAAGTATAAAACAAACAAAACAAGATCCGAAAGAAATCAGCTCAGTGCACTCTATAAATAAATTAGGAAACAAATAGGAAGAGACAGAAGAAAGTAAAATATAATAATTGAAGAGGAAATAGAAAAAAGGTCATCTGTCAAAGAGCGCACAAAATAATAAACACTAATAAAGACTGGATTATGACCTTGAGAACAAGGGATAAAAGTATATCAAACAGAAAAGATATTATTAAAGCAGCCACCGAATTTTACAAGAACCTTTATGAAGAAGATGAAAATAGCCATAATTTCAAAGATTTCAGAAAAGAAGAAGATAATCATTCCCACCACCACTGCTACCATGTGGAATCCATCAAGCGATTAAATATCTCAAATCTGCAAAATGCCCAGGAGATGATGGAATTACAAACGACATTCTAAAAGCAATAATTGAACCTCTAACAACTTTATTAACAATCTTTTCAATGATATTATAGAATGGAAATATTGCCAAAAGAGTGGGTGTATCTATCATAACCCTTCTGTACAAAAAGGGGATCCTAAAGACATGAATAACTACCGCCCAATATGTCTACTGCAAACCACATACAAAATATTTGCAACAGTGCTATTAAACAGAATTTCGAAACTGCTAGATACCAACCAAACTAGAGAACAAGCTGGGTTTAGGCGAACCTATTCAACAATAGACCCCATTTTCACTCTAACACAAATAAGAAAAATACATGGATATGGCAAAAAACTTATNGGTATGTTGTTTCGGAAACATTTTTTTAGCAGGTTCGGAAGATATTTCAGTATCCAATCGGCGCTTCATTCCGGATTGAGAGAATAATGCCGGTGTTAATTCCATAGGTGATCCAGCCCTATCCGGAGTCGGGCGGATCAGGAGGGGGAGGTACCATATTTTTAAAAAAAGACACTTACCTTTGGTATAACCACCAAAGGTGGTGGTATAACCACCACCTTTCTAATATTTACAACTTGTCTTAGAATGTATAGTATGGTAATCAGATTACAAAAATCACAATAATAACACAAAATCCCTTTCAGCACGTGTAACAACTATCACTCACGGAAACGGAATCCTCGAGATAAATCCCAACAATTTTTAATTGGACATTTTCTATAATATTTGATAAATGTCAAAAACACAATGACATTGACAATAAGTGTTCAATGTTGCCACAATGTTGGTTTAAGAAATGGGGCTGTGGAGAAGTTAAAATATTGGCTAAGCGCGAGTCGGACTCGCCCGTGGAGGGTTCCGCAGCAGCAAATAAAATAAATTATTTACTTAAATACCTACTACAGCTTTATGTGAAAATAGTGTTTCACCGTTTAAACAAAAAATACACGCCAGAAATTGTTCAAACTAAATTTCGTTGTTAGATTGTATGGTCATGTACATCATATATATTTTTTTAATTTATAAACACCATAGTTTGAAAATTAGAGGACCCCTCCTCTAATTTTTAAAGGTGGGGATTTTTTCAATTTTGAAAGTGTCTCTCGCGAAAACTATTCAATTTATAAAAATATATATTGGTAAGGTCGATATCATTTTTGAAGATCTACACATTGATACCCCACATGGAGGGGTACGATGAAACATTTTTTTTAGTTTTAGTTCAATGTGTGGGGAACCCCAAATTATATTAATTATTTATAAGTTTCTTGTTGAAGCCTAATAGCGGTTCACAAAATACATATACTCACTAAATTTGAATAGTGTAGTGCTTATAGTTTCTGTTCGGGACGACCGTCACAGTTTAGGGATAGATAAATAGATAACAGTAGCGAATGTGAAATACATAAATAGATAGAATAGCCATATAATTAACAGTTAGGAATATAGCTTGTATAGAAGAATATATAGTTAAGAAGATTTGAATATTGTATAAGTAATAAGATAGTAAATATAAGAGTTTATAGTTTGGAGATTTATGTATAGAGAATAGGTAATTAAGATTGAATAATTATAGATTGTAGTTGTGCTAAATAGCAAATGTAAAGTTTAAAATACGTAAGATTTATAGGTAAATAGGTCGTTATTACGCAAATCGATAGGTAGGAAATAGGTTCATCAATAAATAATCATGTTGTTAAGTCTTTCATTTACCCTGTGTACACCTAACATAGTAAATAGAAGTACATAAAGTAATAATAATTCATAGGAAATAGGTGTACATCAGGAGTTGCCGCCTCCCTCTAACCTGTGTGAGAGGGACAGGGAGTGACGCCACGTTGCTATCTCTCTCCAAACATATTTTCTTATTAGATTTTAAGTAGATTAATTAACACTAATTAGAATTATGATTAAAAACAGATATAGATTAAGTACTAGATATTGACATTGTAAACAGTTTATAGGAAGAAATAACTTGTAATATAGTGAAAAATGAAATGGTTTGATATTAAAATGAAGGGGAATGCGCGGGACGCGGGGTGCACGCGGGCTCGCGGAAAAGGTATAAAAACGGACAGATTTCTAGAAAAAGCATGCATTCAGCGAAGAGAACTACGCGATTACGGAAGAATACAAGAGCCCAACTGCGAACCAAGCCCCTGCTGTTTACATGAAGAATTGTGTTTCCTTACCGACGACCCCTCGACCCGACCAGCGTTACTGCACGTGGCGTTGCGACGCCACCAGCACTACCACCGCATCCTACCGTTGGACCAGACCGGCAAGCACTCGCCCGTCAATTGTTTCGTTACGACAGAACAAGTGTCATACAGTCCACTCTCAACGAATTAAGTCATAGTCTTGGCGGGCGGGTGCCGTGCAGGGATAAACACCATCACATCCCGCACAGTTTCGGAGAAAAAAGGGTGTGATGTCACACCCTTTTTTCTCCGAAACTGTGCGGGTATCAGTATGTACTGATGGACAGACAGACTTACAAATCTGTATGGGTTTCGTTTTCTGCCATTTGGCTACGGAACCCTAAAAACGGTTAGATAGGGCTAGATGGAGAAACCAAGACCAACAACAAATATATAGTACAAAAAAAATAATAATAGAGCGTCGAAAAGAAACGACGTCGTCATGACCGATGAATTTGCGAGTTGGTAGTAACTTGGCGGAAACTTGGTTATATTTTCAAGACAATGAAAAAGGCCTAGCTTTTACGGCCTAAATAGTAAAAAATAAGTTCACCTATAGTAAGAATTAAAGAATATAGAAATATAGATTGTAGCCCAGAAAGGGCTAAGGTAGCTAGTAGGTAAGGTAGTTCTACAAATACAAATAGTCCTAAATCGGACCGTCGCGCCTGAACCATGTTACCTTTTGAGATGCTGTCATCGTCAGACTATCAGCTCTTCTCTGTGACGACCTGCTAATTATGAGAACAATGTTCAGTTTGCTGTCTCATTTTCGCCTACGCAAAATCGTGTAAGGATGAGAGCATCAGGTATACGTTTTTAATCGCAATTTTAGCCCGGATTCCATGCTTTAGTACTATTTCTATGTATTTGCCAATAATGAGGCAGTATGGTGTATGAATCGAGCCTGTTCCAAATGGAACGTATATAAAAAAAATTACAGACTGTCAGTGTCAGCTGTCGTATGTCATTGTCAATTTAGATTATTTATTTATTTTCTTTTATAATTTCCTTATTTTGCTATTATTTTTACATGGGATATCAATAGACATTATTTGAGTATTTTTATGTAAGTATTGTATCTGAGACGTATTTTAAAATATTACAGTTTTTATAAAAACTCTTAAAAAATTGTGTTGTTAATTTAAAGCAAGGATATTCTTACGTACTGTAGTATAAATATTGTATTTTTATGTTGAACCTCGTCTGCCACCAGTGCATTTTAATGCCGTCAACATCACCATCAGCTCATTAAACGTCCCCACCTAGGGGCACGAGCCTACCCGTATAGGGTGATTAGGCCTTAGTCGTCCACGCGGGCCCAGTGCGGATTGGACGACTTCACACGCAACCTTCGAATCTCTTCGCAGGCGTGCATGAAGGTTTCCTCACGATGTTTTCCTTCACCGTAAGAGCGTCGGATAACGTACATATATTTTCGAAAATTCGAAAATACATTGGTACGTGTCAGGATTTGAACCTCAGCCCTCCCGGTAGGAAGGCGACAGTCCACACCACTGAGCCACCGACGCTCTTAATTAATGCCGTACTATTATTTATTCCACGAGTGCATTTTAAATATTATCTAAAACTACATTGCAGGTGGTCTTGTAGTTATGGCTTTTAAACCATAATGTGCCATAATAATTCAGAGCATTTGGTGATCTCCAAAGCGCCTTATCACTAAGGAAGATGATCCAGCCTAACACTCTCCAAAGAGGCTTTTATAATAAATTCTTTCAATATTATTCATTGTGATAAAAGTTGATTAGTTCTTTATCAGGGTTATCTAATCTTCCACTTAGATCTATAGGTTCAACATTTGTCACTTTTGCTTGTTAAAAAGTGCTAAATCATTGATTCAGTCTTACTGAATACATTGTTTTAAAATATAATCTTCATTATAATGTTTAATATTAATATTTTAACAATTTCCTTGATGCAGTCCTGGTATTCCATACTAGGTGACTTAAATAAATACTAAGTTGAGATGTCTTTGAACAATGTAAGCTAACATATTAGAAAAATGTGTGTATCAAACTGTTATCTGATATAGTCATATATATATAGATTGCCAGGCTCTTCAACTAGATATTGACATGATTCAACAATGGAGTCGTACGAATCAGATGGAGTTTAATCTTGGCAAGTGTTGTGTTGTGACTTTTGGTCGGATCAGGCATCCTATAATATTTAATTACACTTTAGATGGCCTCATCGTTCCGAGACAATATAGTGTAAAGATTTGGGAGTAACATTCGATAGTGAACTAACATTTAACTGTCATATTGCAGCATTAGCTACCGAGTCCTTCAAACGGTTGGCTTTATACTTCGAATTCTCGGGACTTCAGTAATGACATGTAATAAGGCTCCTTTTGCCGCATTAGTACGAAGTAAAGTGGAGGCAGCTGCTTGTTGTGGAGTCCCCACGAGGTTTCTTACACGTTAGTTATTGAGAAAATACAGAAGGCATTCCTTAGATATTTGTACAAGAGACAGTTTGGCTATTACCCATTTATGTATCCAACAAATTTTATTTTAGGATGTTTGGGGTACAACTCGCTTGAAGTAAGGCGGAAGTTGAATATGATAGTATTGGCTCTAAAATTCTGAGA
This sequence comes from Leucinodes orbonalis, assembly GCA_019425675.1. Taxonomy (NCBI): domain Eukaryota; kingdom Metazoa; phylum Arthropoda; class Insecta; order Lepidoptera; family Crambidae; genus Leucinodes; species Leucinodes orbonalis. The sequence continues at coordinate 31,998 of PQWD01002602.1, forward strand.
GGGATGGTTGATTCTATCGACTTACATGAGGAACTGTGTAAATTATTTACCCCAAACAATTACTACAGAAGTAGACGCCATAAGTTACTGGCAGAGCCTTCTTGTCGGACAGTATCTCATGCACAATCACCGGTACCTAGGGTCCTCAGATTGTTGAACTCCCTTCTGGAGTTCCAAGTGTGATTTTTGCTGATGAATGGAAGGATATATTGCCGATATGCTTGAAGTTTTGTGAGAGATTTGATGAGTGAGAGTAAAATTTTTAGATGTATTATAATGTATTATCTTTAATTATTGTAATTGTTAGCAAACGTTATAATTAAAGTAAATAAAAAATAAATAAATATAAATAAGTGATAAAAAATTTGAGTTGATTTTATTTGATGATAAAAAGTTATTATTTTTTCTATATTTCTATGCAGTCCATCATCATCATCATTAGCTCATAACATCCCCATCGAGGCTCACGAGCCTACCTATATAGGATGTATAGGCCTAAGTCATCATGGGCCGATTTCACCTTTGAATCTCTTCACAGGTGTGCACAGGTTTCCTCATGATGTTTTTCTTCATCATATAAGTATGGAATAAATGTCATACATCAAACACATAATTTCGAAAATTCTAATTGATATTAGTATTTGAACCACTGTACAAATCTGAAGGCAACAGATCATACCAATGAGCCTCTGATGCAAAGAGGAAGAGAAGTGTTTTCTAGCAATCATGTCAAGCTTTACTTGTTGATGGATAAAAACATCTTTCTTGTTATCATTGTTTTTTATAGTTTGTTATTATGGACAACGAGGATGAGTTGGAACGGCCGGCGAGCGTGCGACGAACCTTCACGCTGCGCAACAATGCCGCCCGCCAAGTGGCTGTCAACTTCATGCCGTCCAGGCAGCTGTCTTACAGTAAGTTCCAATGACCATTTTATATATGGGAAAAAGTAGCTAAGGGTGCAGTGGCGTGGCGAGGACTAACCTAGATGTTGGCGAAAGGCTTTTGGCAAATTCAGAATCAAATCTTTTATTCTTGATAGGGACAACTTAGGGACAGATAACTTGCAAGATTTAAGTCAGTTTTTATTCTTTATAAACGGCTAGCCTTTGCTCGCGGCTTCGCTCGTGTTAAGAAGAATCATGTTTCATTCCCAAATTTATCCTTTTGGGATTTCAATTTATCAAATTCCTTTCTTAGGGGATGCCTACATCATAGTAGCTCTGTGCATGCAAAGTCTCATACACCAAGTTGCATACAAACTTTGAAGCCCTGTTTTATCCCCTTGGGAATATAATTTATCAAAATCCTTTCTTAGCGGGTGCCTATGTCATAATATATACCTGCATGCCAAATTTCAGCCCTATCCATTAAGTGGTTTGGGCTGTGCATTGATAGATCACTGTCATCTTTGAGTTATATATATATTTAGATTAATTTGACGCTAGTTTGTAAATGCAAGCCTCGTTTAGCGTTCGGCCATGAGCGATGGGACGCGTCCCCTTCGCTTAGCTACGCTTCTGGGCGCCTGAGACAGCTATAGGTAAATGAGACCATTACTAGTATTGTCTCAAATTTTTGCAACTCGTATACAACACAATTTTGCGTTAATAGAAATAAAATTTTGTTTTGGTATAATTTATTTATTTTTATCATTTATACACATTAATTGGTATAACTTATTGATTGGAACTTATTGTCTACACGAATATTACGGATATCATCACTTTTCACAATAAACCCCACCGCTCAAAATCTCTCACTACACCGTTGATTCTGTCCTCGAATAAATTGTTTGGCTTTAGCGACAACATTGTTGCGATGTCCAGATTCTCGTCCATTTCTGGGTGCACATTCCGTTTCCAGAGTCATTATTGGCAGTAAGTAACACGCTAGCAGCAATCCATGGGGCAGTTGCTGTAACAAAAACGTTCATCATCATCAGCCTATAACGGCTCACTGTAGAGCGCAGGCCTTCCCGAACATCGTAGCTATGGGGAGGCGAATAGTATCATTATTTAGGCTAAACGATAATGGGTGCAAAATTTCATCATCTTGCTTTTCGGATTAGGTGATTAAGCCTGCAATGTCCTTATTTGTTTGATGTGGAGTGGGGAAGTCCTCGACTTCTGTGCCAGAAGATCGAGGCATCGGCGCGGATATGTGGGACTAGATTAGACGGCGAATTTGCCCATCATACCCCACTCCGGCGTATCCTCATACGCCTATGAGGATACGCCGGAGTGGGTATCCTCATAGGCGTATTGTTGGGGTCCTCATAGGCGTATAAGTGGGGTCGGACACTTCGTGTTCGCTTTCGGCAATCCATCAGAGTGTCCGGGCGGTCGGCCCAGCCTTTGCCGGGCCTCCTCACGCTAAAGGGATACGCCTCGATGTCTGTCGGGTGGTCGCACGAGCAGTGGGTGGCCTCGCCACTGCACTTAACTCTTCTTAGGGAGGAGGAAGGTGCGGCCAAAACGCTTCCTTCAACCTGCCAACGGCGGAGCGGGTCAGCCTGAGGGTCTTCCTCCCTGACACGCTCCGCGGCCTCCTTGAGCGAAATCATCTCTTCGCAAATGGAGGCCAGAACACGCAGCCTTATACAATTTATATTTAGTCCACGACGAGGTGATTCACATTGGTTTTGAGTAAAATACGGCAAAAAAGACCTAACAGAAAACCGATGTCAAAACACTAAAACACAAGCAGGGTTACCGCTATCTCTTAAAATAGTATTACTATAATGATACATGAGCATTTTTCTACCAGCAAAAGGCGAAGTAATATTATTGTAATACTGTTTTAGATGGCGGTAACAGGTGTACAGTCTGCTTGTTTTACTCATGAAAAAAAAATATAATAGGGCCTCGGTAGCTCATTGGCGTGGACTTTTGCCTTCTGATTTGGAGGGTGCAGATTCAAATCCCGATACGTACCAATGTCTTTTCTAATTTCCCAAATTATATGTATGTTTATCCGACACATTTACGGTGAAGGAAAACATCGTGCGGAAACCTGCACACACTTACGAAGAAATTCAAAGGTTGTCCGTGTAATCGGCAAATTCGCACTAGGCCCGCGTGGACGACTACGGCCTAGGCTAGGCTAGGCTCATGCACTCATTGGGGACGTAAAATGAGCTGATGTGATGATGAAATAAAAAATCTTACATGTTTCACTTCGTAATCAAAGTCCGCCCTAGGGAATATAATCTCCGGATCACGGTCCATTCTGCGCAGTGATTCACACATGTGCTTGTAGTAATGATCGAGTACGTTGTCGAAGTGTTTCTGGCGAAACTCCTCGTCAGTGCCCGATACGAGGAAGTTGATCAGGTCCCGGACGCCGGAGCCCTCTTGCACGCACTGGTAGTCTATGATGATCACCTTTGTTTCGCCGTTCTGGAATTGCAGTGGTTTTAAATGTAGTCTTAACGGCTACACATTCAAATGCACGAGCGTACTACTACGTCACTTTGACATGTAGCGAGCGACGTGATTATGAATGAAAATTTGCTCAATGGATATTTCGCGATCAATGATGTAAAAAAGTATAGATTCGTGATATGCTTACAAAACAATCGAAAAAAGTGTTCCGAATGCAGTGACAGTACACATATACATAATTATAATTTCGAACACATTCACCTAAACAAAAGAGTACAAACTGTACTCTCCTCGGCGTTCGTTTTTAAGGCGTCGATGGCGTATCTACCTTTATATGTACAGAATATCATTGTTCGCGATGGGCATAATAGGCATGATGACTGGGTCCTGGAATCGTAAGAACTATTTTATATTATTACAAATCTGGTTTAAAAATAACGATGTGCTTACTCTCAGCTCGAAAACTCATGTTTTATGAATTTTATTGGTCTTCAAAGATGGGTGGGCAAGTCCATTTTTAAAGTACATTAATTTTCAAAAAATTGTAAACAAAAGGGTAACACATATAACTTAAAGCAACTTTTGCTATTATACCATTTGAATAAACGCAACATTTAATATAGTTGTAGTACAAAACTCACAAACTATGCATACGAATTACTGAGGCGTGACGTCATAACTAGGTAGCCATTTGTATGAAGCGTTTTTGGGAAAGTCCATTATTGTGTTTTTAGAATTGAAAAATCTCTGTGAGTTTTAATGTTAACGGAGTATTTTTTTTACCAATGTTCCTATTATAATGCGGTCCATGGATATAATAGCAGAAAAAAAAATTGTCATCATCCCTATTTTGCCGCTGACGCATTTTCAGTGCGATTAAGTATCTAGTTAGTTTATTTATTATCTAAGATTGCAGCCAATAGCGACAGAAGGCACTGATTGTCGTTACTTATGCAACTCATTGATGTTTTCATGCCAAGTCACTGTGACTCACTTTTTTTTAAAAATACATAAGCACAAAATTACGAACAGATAATTATAAGATTATCAATGATTAGCGTAGTAAATGTTACCTACATGCAACTTAAACATTAAAATGTTTGTTTACCTTGATATTAAATTGATAACAGTTTTCGAGATAGCAACAATTACAAAACATGGATTATTAATTTACTTCGAGTCAATGATATTCTGTACTTTTTACATCATTGTTTCGAGTTAAGATATGTTATTTCTCAGGCCATCATGATGATGATGAAATGTATATTTAATTTTTAAATTTAATTTAGATTGAGGTGTGAAGGCAATGTAATTTAGTACCGTAATCGGAGTGCACGATTGTGCCTCCGCCAAGTCGATCGCGAAGCAAACACTGCCGTATCCTGTACAGGAACAATTTCGCCACATTTTCAGTCCCTATTTATGGCCAGGTCACACAACATTAACTATAGTAATAAAGAAATGGCAGTAAGGAGCCTCAGGCATGGCACGACTTTGTGACTTTGTCCAGATTTAATTACTTTTTACGAGATAAACAAGCAGCGCCGTCGACTCAGCTCGTTATTTTTACATAATGTTTTTGGTGTGATATTGTTTTTAGGCAAATGTGATCTCCATTTTGGTAATACATGTGTGGTAAAAGCGGCAACCGGTTTGTTGTTTATTTGATGAAAATATTGGTATTTATGCATTTTTTCTACCAAGGGTAAAAAAATGCATACATCCCCCCTACCTATTACCTAAATGCCAAGGGCTACACGAAGCGTCAGTGACAAGAATATAATGCCGCCCAATGTATTTTTTTTTCTTTATTTTCGTATCTTTTCGTGTATTTCGGTGTACAATAAAGAATTAAATAAATAAGACGTAATCATACTTACCGGCAGGTGTTTGTGCATGAGGTTGCTTATTTTGAAATCGCCGTGCGCTAAAACCGACCGTTTTATCGGCCCAAAGAATTCCGCCGTTAAATCAGATTCCGCGAATCTGTTCATGTAATTTCGAACTCGCCCTCTGTACTTCTCGTTTATAGTAGCCAAGATTCTTTCCTGAGACTCCAATTTACTCTGTTCATCTTCTTTGCCGTATTTAAAAGGTCTAACTCTAAAGACTTGCTTGGCTTCTTCATAATCCTCTGGGTAATCTTCCTGGAACAGTTAAGTTTTTTTGCGGTTGTTTTATATTTTTTTGTTGGTGTTTTATATGTTTTTTTTTTGTTTTTGTTGTTGTTTTATATGTTTTTGTTGGGTTTTTATGTTTATGTTTTATATGTTTTTGTTGGTGTTTTTTATGTTTTTGTTGTGGTTTTATATGTTTTTGTTGTGGTTTTATATGTTTTTGTTGTTTTTTTATGTTTTTGATGTTGTTTTATATGTTTTTGTTGGTGTTTAATATGTTTTTTGTTGACGTTTTATATACCGCTAGGTTCTGGATGACGGGATGAGCACTAAGTACAAGCATACCACCCATGTCCAGTTTATTCGGGTCTGTAGCGGATATTATGTATTATCAACGGCGGATCCAGGGGGAGGGTCATGGGGGTCATGACCACCCCTGAACTATTTTTAAGTACTATACTAACGTACATTAACAAAATACTTTATAAGTTCTTAACTTGACTACTACTATGTGACCCCCTCCTGGCGCCTAACCTGGATCCGCCCTTGTGTATTATATTGTGCATTTCGTATGGGCGGAAGTGGTAGGATTTGGAGTATTCTTAATTAAAACATCTGAGTTGATTGGTACCTACCTCCACTAGTAACAAAATAGTTTAATAACAACAGTAAATTAAAGTGGTGTCTACTTGTAATTCTTTTATGTATTTAGCATTAACGTAAAAATATATGTTTGAATTAAGTGTAATGCATAAAAGTTAGTAGATAAATAAATAAATTAGAAATAAAATATGTTAGAAAGAGTTTCTTTAATGATAGAACATATATTTTTGTATTGTATATTTGATTCTCAAGTATAGTTTTGTATAGTTTTGAAAAGAGTAACCTTTGAAATACTTATTGGGTTTTTTTTTGTAATATACCGCAGCCTGAACCAGCTTTTGATTACTTTGGATTTTTTTGCCAATAAAATGGAATCTGTTTTGTGCTGTGCCTACAAAGGTATCTTGAAAACATTAGATGAGCAGCCACAATGATGTAAAAAAGTATAGATTCGTGATATGCTTACAAAACAATCGAAAAAGTGTTTCGTATGCAGTGACAGCACACATACACATATTTAGAATGAGCGTACATTTATCTAAACAAAAGAGTACAAACTGTACTCTCTTCGGCGGTTCGATTTTGAGGCACGGATGGCGTATCTACCTTTATATATACAGAATATCATTGAGCAGCCATTCGTTTTTTACTAACCTAACCTACTCGTTGTGACAAAAAATAGCCCAACGGAAACGTCCCGGCATATATTTATTGTAGTCAATTTACGAAATTACTATATCGATCACTCTGAACTGGTGTTTTAGGGGGCGTCTCAAGTATATTGTTGGCTGGTACTTCGTGAAATAGGCTCCTTATTACCTGATTATATATGCAAGGCAAATCGTGGACTTCTGTAAAGCTCAATAATTTGGATACTCGTTTATGAAAAACAGTAAGCAACCGACTGTGATGCCCCACATATGGTTATTTGAGTATCCGTCATGATTATCATCATCAGCTCATTAAACGCTCACCGAGGGCCATGAGCCTACCTGTATATGGTGATTAGGCCTTATTCGTCCACGGTTAATGTGATTTAAATGTTTTGATCAGATAGGCACAGATAGGCCTATATTTCAAATAATGTGTAGTCGTTTGTTTCTAATATTTCTGTAACATGATATTGTTAATTAAAAATATAACAAATGAATTAAGCGTACCTGAAAAACAATCGACAAAGCCTGCATCTTCGCCAGTTGTTCAAAAGTTTTGGAGGCGTACTCCCAAGTAACTGGTTGTTTTCTGTCATAGGAAATATACCCTTCAGCAGCTAGATCTTGGAGCACTATAGTCTCTTTCATATATGTGCTGTCGTGACCATAGTATTTGGGCACTAGCAGCCGGTGCTCTTCGGGCACATTGTATTTATCCTGTATCTCGTCGAACTTCTTGAATAGATTCTTGTAAACGTACTCCTCAACTATGTACATATCCGAGGGTATGTCTTGCCGGAATTTCTCACCGGCTGTGGCGACTTTGGCGAAGAGTTTCAACACTGGTTTGCTGGACGATGATAATGTAACAAAGAAGAGTGAAGTGGTGAAGTTTGCACCACCGGAGGATATTGGTTTGATGGTCAGTTTTGGGTCTGTGTAACCTTGCTCGATTGCGATGCGATCTACCAATTTTCGCACGGTTTCCTCTTGCGCGTCCGCCATGATAGGTGCTGTTGACGTTACTGGGATCGGTCTATCCGTTTATGCTGTTTAGGTAGCAATTTATACCAATTTGTTTGATAACGCTTCTCATTGTGAATAATCATTGATAATGTGTTACAATAAACTGATATGGTTGCATGGTATAACTTCATTTAAATATGTGAATTAGGTTAAGTTTTCATGATGTTACTGTGCCCCATCTTCGATGGAATGATCGTTTTTTTATGTACTTAGGTCTTTCTTATATATGCTGTTTTAGGGAATGGTCATGCAAATACGTATGAAGAGATTATAATGTAACTGAAACACTCGTTGTAATAATATAAGTTTTAAGATAAACATTTAAGGATTCGTATCGAATTGCCCAATTTAGTATTCTTTATCATCAATCGGTGCAGAGGAGATGAGTAGGAGTTGATCTGTCTGCATTATATGGCACTTGGTGAGTTGCTGAAGAATTTGGATTAGATTAATCTTAGTAAGGACTTGTCAGCTGCAAGGGATCGGCCCGCGTGTAAATCATTAGGGGAGGCCTTCGTTCGGCAGTGGATATGTTAGGCTGTAATGATGATGATGATTCCTAGTGTTATATTAAGTTTAATTACATCCTTTTGGCATACAGCGGTAGCAGAACTTCCTGGTGACGTGCTTGCCTGGCTGGTAAGCAAAAAAAAATGCAACTCATGCACATTTTTTTTTAAATGTCATTGTTATTTAGTTTTTTGTTAAATAATAAACAAATGGGATAAGATTATCAATGATAAGCGTAGTTAATATCAAATCAACTAAATATGATAACGTTTACCTTGACAAAAATATAACTAAAACATTGCATGTAAAATTACCCATACGATATTTTAATAATAAAAAAAATATGATTATAAAATTAAGCTGTCGCGTTTGTTTATCAATTCATAACAATACAATCCAGAATTAAATTAACTTGTAATTCTTACATAAGTGAGCCTTGTATATTAATCGGCTACATTTACCAAGCCGCGCGGAACACCATTGCTATATTTATCTAAATAAAAAGGTTTTTACGGAATTATAGTAACCCAAAAAAGACCTGGCAAAATCGGTCGAATCCCGGCAGGTGCTAATGAATTTTCGAAATATATGTACCTACGTTTATCCGACGCTCTTACGGTGAAGTAAAAAGTCGTGAGGAAACCTGCGCACACCTATAAATAAATTTAAGGTTGTGCGTGAATTCGGCCAATCCGCACTGGGCCCGCGTGGACGACTAAGGCTATATGGGTAGGCTCGTGCTCTCGGTGGGGACGTATAATGAGCTGATGATGATAATGAATCATGTTGTTATGCATATTAGATATTATTTACAAAGCTATGTTGGGAAGGTATGTCCATGCAGTGGACGTTATAAGCTCATGTTATTTTTGTTTTAAGTGTACAGGGCGGTCAGGACGTTCACCTTATGGTAAGTGATACGCCTGACCATTACAGAGCGGCATCGAAGAGACCAACAACTGACACACAGTTATAATTCTCCGATGCCGCACTGCGCCCGACACCCCAGACAACAGATGTGAGATCTCTCATAGCCGGTATTTTCACTAGCTACAGTGCTCTCATTTCGAAACACAGAAGTGCATAACACTCCTGTTTCACGGAACGATATCTGGCACTGCGGCTGTGGCTACCTCAGTGGCGTACACTCCATATATGCAAATAGGCAGTGCATACCCTGTGCATCACGACAACCCGACAACTTATTAAACGATTCCCACTTATTCGCCAATTTTCCTCTACATATCAGAAACCATAGGCGATTTGCTGTCGTCAACAGCACTCAATTTGACAAAAATATTAATTATTTATTGTTTTTGCGATGAGTTTCACTCACTTTGCATACCCTACTCATAATCTTTGTGCACGCCACAGGGCTACCTAGACGACTCAGTATCGAGTCTACCACCTAGTGAAAGCATGATGTAGTACGAGTATCCTGTTTCTAAAAACAATCCAATATTCAAGGTCACTCTTGTTCAATTAACATGTAATGAGAGTAGCTGCCTCGAAACTTATTAGTACAATGTGTTCCTAACGACCTCTAATTAACTTAATTCTACGGCAAAGCGCTTCTGACTCAGGACCCAGTGGCGTTTGCACCTTCGGTCTCGATGCATTTGTGTACGTTACACAAATGCATAATTATTAGAATTGTTTACCTTAATAGCTCGGTAATAAATTGCGATTTAGCTTGGCAATTTTTGGACTAGTTGTGTTGTGCGATGGAAATGGAAAACGATGTTGAATTGCAAGAACTTTTATCGAATTCTATAAGAAGAGGTGAATATAGTGAGTATTTGTGTGGAGCACGATGTTGAATAAGAGGAAATATTGTGTAGAAATCATACCGGTTTAACAGCTTAGTAAGTAAGACTATATTTATGAATAAATGTAATGAATGAATCATCATATGCTTGCTAGGTGTTTCGCTTTCATCTGTATTTAGGCTTAGTGTAAACTATGTCGGGTCTGGTATCCTTCATTTGACAAAACCGGTCTAAGGTTACTAATAGTATAATATACGAAAGATGACCATAAATGGCGTCCCGCGGACTATTTTAATTATAGTGAAATAAAAGAATTATGAAATATTGGTAAATGACATGAGCGTAAACAAAATAAATACTTCTGTCGTCTCGACTTCAGCGCTGTGGTCATCTTTCGTGAATCATACTATACAAAATTTCATCAATCGCGATGGTTGATTTTCGGATGGATGACCGAAATATTATTAAGATCAGCGGTCGTCAGACTTTTCTAACCAAGGGCCGCACATGCCAATGTGAGTGCCAATGGCGGGCCGCAGAAGTTTGCGCTGGAAGTTGGTGTCGAAAAAAGTATTCATACATATTGTTCATAAGATAAGACATATCTTCAAAATTTATGAAATTTTCCGGATTGTTTTACCCACTTACCGAAATATTGCTATCATTTCGTAAGTATAAGAGCATTATTTTATTCCCTTTTGGCATTATTAAGAACTATATCAGCTTAATTTCTGACATTCATGAAATATCATAATTCCATAATGATGTCGAACGCAGTCGCTTATAGAGTCATGTTTATTTTAAAAAAATACTTTGAAATGGGTCATTTTTTTGTTTTTGCGGTTGGCCGCGGATGGCCTTCACAACTTCACCGGATTAGATCGCGGGCCGCACAAATAACGGCGGCGGGCCGCAGTTTGACGACCACGGATCTAGAAGATTCTCCGTGCTTCAAAAGGCACGTCAATACATTGGTTTACGTCGACCGACCGTTGTTGCTTACTTTCGCACCCTATACATACTTAGCTAATTAATTGGCATACCAATCTCTGTTCAACCTTTAGCTGTCCTGTTGGACAGCTAAAGGTTGATAAACGATAACTGCTGGATATACGAGTAGGTCTCCCCCATTCTGCGCCAGATATACCAGTCCTCCGCTTTTCTCATCCAGCGTCCCCCAGCGACCTTTAGCAAGTCGTCAGTCCATGAAATCCATTATCTATTACATATAAATAAAAATTTTGTGTCTTTGTAAAATGGAAATTATAACTTTGTTCTTCATATATGAATATCTATACGACACATATACCAAAACAACAATTTAAAATATTTTATCTGTCTGCCTGTTTGTCTTTTTGTTCCGGATAATCTCTGAAACGGCTGGATGGATTTGGACGGGACTTTTTTTTTTGCAGGTAGCTGATGTCATGAGGAAAAACAATAGGCTACTTTTATTTAAGCAAATACATTTTATTTTATGAAAATAAAGCATTGTTATACCGCGCGGTGACCGCGCGTCGTGTGAGCTGCGCACTTTTAGGTTATATTGTAATATCGTGGGCGATACCGCGGGTAAGCTAGTAATATATTGTATTGTTTCCAGATACCCTCCGGTTGCGTCGCATCAATTCCGAGCACAATGCGTTCCTGGAGGGAGTGTGCGACTCGCCGGACGCGGGCGACGCGGACACACGCGCCGACATGATCGTGCGCGAGATGGAGCAGCACCAGCGGCTGATGGAGGACGATCCGGAGGCTGAGCAGCTACGGAGGTAAGTGCCACACGCCCCTCCTCATAGCTGGCCACAGCCAGCTTTGGAGAGATTGGCCGTAACACACCACGCGGGCCCAAAGCGGATTGGTGGGTGCTTTTTTATGTGACCAAGTCTTAAGGACGATCAAGATGTTCACCTGATGGTAAGTGATACGCCTAACCATGACAGGGCGGCCTTGATGGAGACAAACTACTGATAGACACTACACTTAATTTGATCCATCAACGCCGCACCGCGTCCGACACCCGAGATAACAGATATTAGGTCACTTATATCCGGTTATTTCACTATTTTACGAGTCGATATCTGGCACTGCGGTGGTTCCCACCTAGACGACTCAGTATCGAGTCTTCCATCTAGTAAAACGACTCGGGTGTTAACGTCTGCAAACTTAAGATTGTTGCCGGGATCGATGGCTTAACGTGCCTTGCGATTTTTGTCATGACAGCTTGTATAGGTCTTTGTCATCAGCCTATAACGGCGACACTTTTCTTTATTTTACTAAATATAAAGTTATTTTGGAAAATGAAAGTAGCCGAAGTTTTTCTTTATTAGATCAGCTACTGTCTTTTTACGAGACAAAAAGTAGCCACTGTCGTTCCCTTAAACCATCTCCACCTAAAACTTACGTAAATTCGTCGCTCTGTTTGCCGTGAAAGATGGACAAACAGGCATACTTTCACATTTGTAATATTAATATGGATGTGTTTGTTTCAAAACCAGAGAGGCGTTAAGGGACCTCCCGCAAGGTATGACAATGAAGAGGAGTGTTCGAGCGAAATTATCAGCGTCTGTCAGCTTACGCTCTAAAAGGCGACCCATATCCACGATGAAGAGGCTCAAGTACCGCATTGCTTTCGCTTATAAGAGGGTAAGACGTTTATTTTGCTTTTATCTAAGTGCTCATAGAATCATCTACTGACTATCTATTACATATAAATAAATTGGCTGTTTGTAATATCGAAATCACATTTTTTATTCATACATTAGGTATATAGACAGTACATACGTCATAATATTTTTGTGTGTCTGTCTGTTTGTTCAGCGTAATCTCTGAAACGGCTGGGTCTATTTGGATGGGACTTTTTTTTGGCAGGTAGCTTATGTAATAAATACATATAAAATACTTATTTTAGAAATATAAAGCAATCGCGTGAGCTGAGTGCTTTTAGGTCATAATTTACTGCTGAGGGAAATAATCTTATATCGCGGGTAATACCGCAAGGAACAGCTTTTTTTTTAATCTTCTTTAGGCAGACATTTGACCGCCATCTCACCTGATGGTACGTGATGATGCGGCCGAGGATGGATCATGCCTGCCTAGAAATAGCCTATTCACTCTTGCCTTAAAGACGGCCAGGTCGTAATGATCTGACATAAGGAGGCAAAGAGTTCCATTCCTTCCTTTTCTTTGCGGCGCGCATTAAGAACGAGACACCATAGCGGGCTGTGCGGATGTGTGGAATGTCTACCACGTAAGGATGGAACGCTCGCCTTCGTCTTGTATCCCGATGGTGAAAAGTGGCTGGTGGAATTAACTCGTGTAATTCCATTGCACACTTAGCGAAATGTATCCTGTAAAATACCGTCAGTAGACTCTATGACGATGCTCGAGGCTTTGCAGCTTATCGTCAGTCAGATAGGGTCGCCAATGAGCCGCTCAGCTCGCCTCTCAAAAGAGCCAGTTGGTATTTGGCTGATCCATCCCATAGTTGGCAGCAGTATTACATACAAGACCGGACTTGGGCTTGATATAATGAAAGAAGCTGTCCTGAAGCTATATGAAATAAATCCTAAGAACGTTGCCCACAGTTCCGCGGTCGTCTTCGCGACTTGGTCTTCTCAGTGGAGCTCTGGTACGAGGCGATCCGCAATATCGAGGGCCACTTCGGTTCGGCGGTAGGCTCCTACTTCTACCTGGTGCGGTGGCTGTTCGCGATGGACCTGGCGCTGGCGGCGGTGCTGGTGGCGTTGGTGGTGGTGCCCCAGGCGTTACATGATGCTGCGGGAGGCAGTGCCAATGTTACCAGCTCGAGGGGATTCTGGGACATTGTTAATGGGAAGGTATGAGTGCTTGATGGGATATTTTTTGGTGAGCGTATTTGGCATATTGATCTTTGTGGAGTTGTTATTTTCCAGTCCAAATGACTAGTGTTCATTTATAATTGATTTATTCAATTTCAGCGTTGCAAAGTTAAGTTTTTTTGCTTAATAATAATTTTGGCTTTCTAACGTACGGATGGTCTAAATTTTTTTAAATATTTTAGTACACCATCCAAAATAAGCCAACATAAAACTAAGAGGGAGCACGCGTATATTTTTTTAAATTCAATTTTTTTTCTGCCATTTATATGGCGCAGAATGGGGGAGAAGTTTGGACACCGATAGAAGGAAAGCAGTGTTATCTTGAATTTATTGCAGGCGTTAGACGACACACTTCTGTTCTACGGGCATTACCATTACGGTGACATCGCGACCTCGGGCCCGCTCACCTACAACATGCCGTTCGCCTACTTCTTTACCATGGTCTGCCTGTATTTGGCTTCTTTCGGGGTGCTTTGCTATCGGTGAGTATGTGTTGATTTCTTAAATATTTGAAGTTAGTGATTTTTAAATAAGACACGATACGACCTACTAACATGTGTTTTTTCTAAGAAACAAGTTTTTTTTATATACAAAGTTTACAGGACGGCCAGGGCGCTCACCTGATGGTAAGTGATACGCCTGACCATGACAGAGCGGCACTGAAAGAGACCAACAACCGATAGACGGTTATTGTCTTAAATCAATGCCGCACTGCGCCCGACACCAGAGACACATGTTAGTATTCTTATACCCGGAAATTCACCAGCTACAGTACCCTCATCCCGAAACACAGAAGTGCATAACACTCCTGTTTCCAGGATGATATCTGGCACTTCCAATTGTGTTTCGTAATACTTGAATGCTCCATTAATAAATTATAATTAAAATGTGCAGGACTGCATACTCGTACCGCCGCAACTTCATAGAAACAGCGGACGGGCTGAGCCATGCATTCGCCAGCAAACTGTTCTGCGGCTGGGACTTTGGCATCGCGACAGAACACGCGGCAGCTCTCAATGCGAATAGCATCTATAATGAGTTTAAGGTAACTACCACAGATTTCCCAATACAGGAGATGGGGCAAGCCGCGTTTTTAAGTGCGACAAATGAGCCGCGTTTTTAACTCAACGAGCATACACTGGCTGCCAGTTTACGCTCTGTGAGACGAGTCAAGACGCACGAATATTAGAAGAAATTACCGTTTTTTTCCAAAATGCCATCCTGTGCAATTGTAACATGCCATCATCGCAATGAATCAGTAAATTTACCAAGAAATAATAACTTTTCACAGGTAAGAACCGAAAAGAAATTGCGACACTGGGACTGCCTATAAACTTGGCGGCTTGTCCAGTCTAATTGTATATTCGGATGTCTGTGGTAACTACCGATATTCGTTTATATATATACCATATAAATTGTTTGAATTTTCTTATCGACTTCAAAAAGAAGGTTACTCAATTCCGACCGTATATGATTGTTTTTGTTTGTTCGCGGATATCTTCGTTGTTTATGAGCCGATTTGATATATTTTTTTTGGAAGGAGGATGCTTTTGTGGTGGTTCCCATTTCAAGAAAGTCAGGTTCAGATGATACAGACCAGAGAAATTGAAGACAACTTTTTTTGATTCTTCTTTGGTTACACTGCAAACCAGCCCCTTGACAAAACTGTCTTGGCATTAGCTGAGTGGCCATTTTGGTAGCATTATTATTATTTTCAAATATTATTTTAAGGACTCACATGTAATAATTTGTATAGCATTAAATAAATATTTTTCTTTCTAAACATAAAATTAATATAATTATTATATAAATTTATTTTAATTATCTGTTTAACAGATAATTAAAATAAATAACATCAAATTAATTGAAAAACATGTTAAATTGCATAATAAATACGGTGGGTTGGAGGCAGCAGTACCCATAAAAATCCGCGTTGATTTTTTTAAGTTACAAAGTGTACAGGACGGTCAGAATGCTGATCTGATAGTAAGTGATACGCCTGACCATCACAAAGCGGCATTGATGGAGACCAACAAGTGATA
This sequence comes from Leucinodes orbonalis, assembly GCA_019425675.1. Lineage (NCBI taxonomy): Eukaryota > Metazoa > Arthropoda > Insecta > Lepidoptera > Crambidae > Leucinodes > Leucinodes orbonalis. The sequence goes on from PQWD01002602.1 coordinate 47,964, forward strand.
TGGCGCGGTCTTTTATTTTGTGATTCCCTCGGAAAAGAAACTTGGAAAATTCTCCTTTTTGTAATGACTTGTACCTATTTTTAATATTTTTTTGAAAATGTTATCTTTTATTGTTGTATTTTATTTTATATTTCAAAGTGTGATTTTTTTTCTTTCAATATATTTTATTTTTTCATTTCTTTTAACATGTAAACGTCTAGGCTTGAGTTAGCTTTAAGTTTAATGAACAAAATAAATATTCCTTTTCTTCAGGAGATCCTCACCGAGCAGAACAAGCGCCGCGAGGGTGTGTCCATATATGGTCGAGTGTGGCGGGCGATGGCCAACATGGCCGCGTGGTGTGTGGTGGGTGGCGTGGGCGTGGGCGTGGCGGTGGGAGTGTGGGCGCTGGGAGCTCAGAGGCTACTGGTTGCGGCCCTTCTCGCCGGCGCCGCTGCTGTTGGCCCGCTGCTGTTTACGCTGCTGGTCCGGTGAGGGAAATTGACACTAACACTACTAAACACGCGTAGTAAATCCCTTAGTAATAAGGTGAGAATCTACACGGCGTGCATCAGGCCCATAATGACGTATGCCGGTGTCGTTTTCGCACACGCTGCGTCCAAACACGCCCATAGGCTACAAGTTATTCAGAACAAGTTCATGCGTAGGGCCACGGGAGCGCCGTGGTTCATACGCAACTTGAACCTTCATTTAGACTTAGGGCTGCCTACGATTTCGCAGTACCTAAAGTTGGCGTCCAAACGCTTCTTCGACTCGGCAATAGCGCATTCAAACCCGCTCATTGTCTCCTCTGCTGATTATTCAACAACAGCAGCTAATAATAATAATATTTCACCTCGCGCGCGTAAACGTCGGCGTCCACGGGACGTGCTAGACGATCCGGACGATCCCACCACGGTCGCCGCCGCATCGGCGGCCGAAATAGCTAAAACACTAAGATTACACTCCACAAACCGACAACCGAGATTCCGTCCCCGCCGGCGGGGGCCATCGTCGCGTGTCCCTGTAGGTTCGCACAGTCCCTATTCGCGTAACCGGCATGTACCGGGCCGCTTTTCTCCCCAAACACATGTTAGGCTACCAAGCCTCCGCAACGCCTAAGCCTAGGTTCGAGTCCCGTTCGGGACGCCCTTAGGCTCGTGTAAATATTAAGGCTGAGAGCCATCTGCGCTCGCCACTTGCCCGGTGAAGCTGTAAAGGCCATCTGCGGCCAACAGCAGTAGTCAGTTCGAAAAAAAAAAGCGGGTTATTGAAGACTTTATGGTCTTTTGTTAAGTAGGAGGATGTCAGGGATACTGATTACGGTGGCCAGCCTAATTTAGTATTTTTTTTTTTTTTTTTTTTTTTTTTATTTTGGTTCACCAGCGTTTGTTACAAAATTTGAACTTAACTATCTTACTTATAAATTTAATTCTAAATGTAACAATCATTAAAGGTAAACACATCATGCAAAAGAAGAAAGACTTATTACTACATAATTATAATCTAAACATATAAATAATAATATTAAAAAAAGATTTAAAATAACATAAAGAATAACCTTAAGCCATCTTTGGCTTAAGGTTTTTTTGAGCTTGGCAAATGATTCGGTATGTATGTCAATGAGATCACTATGGCTGTTAAGCAATTTACATAACCTCGGAATTGGAGAATTCGCTCCTGCTACTGTTCGGCGCAGGGGAGGACTTAACGGTGTGATAGGAGCGCGAGGGCGTCGTATAGGGACACGAAAACTGAATTTCTGAAGCAAAGGTGGACAAGAAATTTGTGGTTACAAATTTTGAATAAAAATGATAGGTCCAATAATGATCTACGGTTTTCAAGCGAAGTAATTCTAAAATGATGTAGTCTTTTCTCATAGGCGCGGATTTTTAAATGTATTCCGGTTTGGTAGGCTAGATTTGATACGAACTTTTTCTGAAGCCTTTCCAGCCTTAAAGAGTGTGTCGCATAATGAGGTCTCCATACAACACTACAATATTCAATAATACTGCGGACGAGACTATAGAATAATAAGATCTTGACTTTATTTTTTTTAAAAACCCTAGTATTACGCAAAACAAAACCCAACATTTTATTATATTTATGGCATTGTAGTAAAAACGTAGTTGGTGGCTATGGTGCTGCTGCCGCTGCCTTGTGTTAGGAGTTTAGATGCTGTCCATAGCCAGCATCTACACTCGTTGCTACGTTGCTGCCGTAGATCATCATGGTGCTGGTGAGGTTAGGGCTATTGTAGGCTTTATGACCTGAATGGGAGCGTGGGTGCTGGCTAGGTAGGTGTTAATTTAGATTTTATATAATATTTAGCGAGCGATGTCGCTCACTACATGTGACATTATAGTATGCTCGTGCTTTTCATTTTGTACCCTTTTAATCACGCCGTAAGGTCTAAATTTAAATGAATAATTTAATGTTATAAATAAGAGTCAACATATGTGGCAAGCGGCTTGGACAATTTTCGGTTGATATTTGTTCGTAATTGTGCATGTAGGTTATTGTTCATCTAAGATTCGAATAAATCTTTCCAGGTTGGAGTTCTACGAACCCCGCACAAAGATATACGTGACCCTGGCCCGCACGTGGTTACTGGATTTGGGGCTACTGATGGTGCTCCTGGTGTACTGGTCCCAGTCAGAGACGCCGGTGAGTGTTGCCACTACTCTTATGGCTTGGTGTTGCCAGTTTTGTACTTTTGTGATATTTTTTTTTGTTTTTACTACTGGTCTATTATTTATTTATTTATTCATTCATTTACAATGTAAACTTACAGCTAGGAGCCTACACGTTTACACGTTAAACTAAAACAATAAAAACAAATGTATGTATATAGCAGAAGTAAAAAATAAAAATAATAAAGTATAGATGTAAATTAAAAAAACAAAACAAATGAAGGTACATATTTTATCAAATTAACAAATTAATTGCAATACGAAAATAATAGAGTAGCTGTCTTAATTAGCACAGTAAGGGGGTCGTTAAATATGTCGGCATCCTGATACTTTAGTAAGAACATATTAAGGAGGTCGATCGCTCGTGCCGTCGGAATATGCCGGTGAAATTGACTATACTCAATGCAAGGATGTTTGGCATTTGGTAATTATTTATGAAATTGAAAAATGCTTTATTCAAATAAATCTTTACAGATACTTTTGAATCGTCAAAACAGTATATATATATTTTTTTATTAAGTCTAATGACTCTACCACCGGTTCGGAATGCTGTTATGGAATTATGTAAGAAGAAGATATATATATATATATATATATATATATATATATTATATATATATATATATATATATATATATATATATATATAATCGCAAATTTGTATTTTTTTTTCGGTTGGACCAAACGCGAGTTGGACCAATCGCGCCTAAACGCGCCAGACCATGCGGTGTTGGTGGAAATTGATAACAATTACTGACATTATTTTCCGTCACTCGAGACGACATATATTAGGTCTCTTATACCAGATAACTTTACTAGCTACAGTGCCCTCATTCCGAAATGCATAACACTCGTGTTTCGCAGGACGATATCTGGTACTGCGGTGGTACCTACCTAGATGACTTAGTATCGACTATAAAAAAAGTCTATTGCGTTGAGTATAGTTCGTTCCTGTTTTTTTTTGCAAGAGTGAATAGGCTGTTTCTAGGCAGGCATGATCCATCCTAGTCCGCATCATCACTTACCATCAGGTGAGATGGCGGTCAAATGTCTGCCTATAGAAGATAAAAAAAACAAACATTGTCATTTTTTACTCCATTGTGTTAGTTTCAATTGTGTTTATTATTTTAATTGTTAACGTTTTATTATTGTGGTATGTTTTTTTATTTCCTTCGTTTTCTTTTGCTTATCCCTACGGCTAGTGTTGGGAGACTGTGATTGGACAGGAAGCGTACCGGCTGATCATATTGGATGCAGTGGTGTCTTTGGTGATCGTTCCAGCCATCGAAGGCGTCAGGGGTTTGATATTCAAGTGAGTTATACTGGAAGAGTTCATACTGTTATATCTAAGATAAACAGTGCATAACATGCATATACTCGTACAAATATTTGTTACATAAACAGGTCTGTTTGTATTGGTTTCGGTGTTACTATATATGTATAATATATATGTACATCATCATCAGCTCATTAAATGTTCCACTTAGGGGCACGAGCCTACCTGTAAATGGTGTATGGACCTTATTCGTCTACGCGGGCGCAGTGCGGATTGGCCGACTTCACGCACAACCTTTGAATCTCTTCGCAGGCGTGCACAGTTTTCCTGACGATTATATCTCTCACCGTAAGAGCGTCGGATAGTGTACATATAATTTTAAAATTCGAAAACTCATTGGTACGTGGCGGGATTTGAAACCGCGCCGTCCCGGTAAGCAACAGTCCACACCATAGAGCCAACGATGCTCTACCTACATATATACATGATCATGTATATATGTACATATTTACATAAATATATAAATATACACATGATCATGTATATATGTACATATTTACATAAATATATACATGATCATGTATATATGTACATATTTACATAAATATATAAATATACACATGATCATGTATATATGTACATATTTACATAAATATATGTACATATTAGTTAGTACCCAAAGTATAATCTCCTTATGTAAATTAGGGTAATACAATGTGAAAGTAAATGGATTATTTATTCATAAACTTGTCCTCTACCTTCAGATTCAACCCGTCGACTGCGGCGCCCGAGTTCAACATAGCGTACAACTCGCTGACTCTGATATACAATCAAGCGGTGCTGTGGTTCGGCATGCTGTTCTCGCCATTATTGGTGGTCGCCGTAACGATCAAATTCCTCTGCTTGTTTTATGTGAAGAGAGCGGTCGCTATAAGAGCTTGCCAGCCGGCTAGAAAGGTAGGCAGTAATTTAAATAGATTGAATTTTTTTATAATAATTTTATAATTATTGAGGTCCACTGCTATCCTTGTAATGGCAGTAGGCATGTCAGGAATTAATTTGACGACCGATTTGGTGTAATGGTTGAGACGTCGGCTACAACGCCGAGGGCTTCGGTTTCGATTCCCTGCCAGTACAAGCATACACACAAAAAATTAGAGGTTTAATATGCATGTGTTTAAAAAAAGGATAAGTATGTTTATCACATCGCTCGCTATACATCATAGTGACATAGTATGCTCGTGATTTTGTGCCCTTTTAATGTCGCGTTGAGGTCAAAATTTTAATGAATAATTTTGTGTCATAAATATAACAATAAGTCAACGACGTATTTATTAAGCGGCTCGGACATGTTTTTGTTGATATTTGTACTTGATTGTGCATCTAGTAAGTTTTGTTTATCTCAGACCTCAGCTTTGAAAGCTGGGGTCCCAAAGAAAAGGAATAAAAAAACTTACATGAAAAGATATTAAGCTAGGGAAGTATGTCAGGACCGCGCAAAGTGGCGGTCCATCATCCCTGCCTACCCCTCTGGGACCAAGGCGTGAGCTTTATTTATTTCATTTTACACTAAAATTTAATATCAATAAATAAATGCCCACTGACATTCACACAGCGCCATCTAGTCCCAAATTAAATAAATAAGGGATAAACGTACTTATATATATATTTTTTTGTAAATATATACATATTATACATACAAAACATCTAGACCATTTCAGACAGACATGTTCATGCACACAAATGTTTGTACTGCCCGGTGATCGAGCCCGGAACCCTTGGTGTTGCAGCCGACGTCTCAACCGCAACACCAAATGGGTCGTCAAAATTTCAATAAGGATATTTTGAGTTTCAGTTTGAATGTTAAGCACAGAGTTTTACGTTTAAGGTGTGGCGCGCTGCACAAACCCAGACAATATTCTTCATGCTTGTGACACTGTCACTCTTCGCCACGCTGTTTGCCCTCGGCTCCTTATTTTTCTGGTAAGTCATAGTTTATTTGACTAGCGGTTGTATTGTAATATTTTATTTGCATGTCAAATTATTTTAATGGCTCATGTGGTGTAATGGTCGAGACGTCGGCTACTACACCAATGGTTCCGGGTTCGATCCCCGGGCTGTACAAATATTTGTTTGCATAAACTAGTCTGCTTGAATTGGTTTGGGTTTATAATATGTATGTAAATACAAAAAAAAAGTATACAATTATGTTTACCCGTTGTTTAGGATTCCAATCACAGGCTCATGCTTAGATTGGGGCTAGACGGCGCTGTGTGAATGCCAGTGGACGTTTCATCATCATTACAGCCTAATAAGTTCCCCGCTTTTTTATGTCAGAATGTACAGGATGGTCAAAACGCACACCTGATGGTAATGATACGCCTGACCATGACAAAGCGGCATTGAAGGAGACCAACAACTGACAGACAGTAATTATTCTCCGTCAATGCCGCGCTGTGCCCGATACCAAAGACAGATGTTAAGTATCTTAAACCCGGTAATTTCACTAGCTACAGTGCCTTCAGTGTTTCGGGACTGGGACTTCTGTTTTACGGGACGATATCTGGCACTGCGGTGGAACCTACCTAGACGACTCAGTATCGAGTTTACCACCTAGTAAACGAACGAACTGTTATGCTGGATAGGGTTGTTGTGTTTTTAAAAAAAAACTATTATACAATTTTAAAGAAACCCTTTAGCAGCCAAACCCGAGGAGTGCTAACAATGGACTCCAAATACGAACTGCTCTCGACGAGAGCTAGAAACGGACTCTGCCGTCTTGAGACGCGCGGGGCAAACTAACTAATAATGCTGATAAGGCATCCCAACTGTGGTCAGCCTTTAGGATACATAGTGATTAGAACATCTCCCCCCATGGAAAAAAAACTTTCATAAGGAAAAAGAAAGTTTCTTATTAAACTATTAATCTTGATCTTATAGTTGTAATTGATTATTTCTGAATTACTGTCTGAATTATTGATTTCCATTTGAAGTACTACTTCGCGAGAATTAATTAGTATTACTTATTCCTAATTTTCGCGAAGGCTGCGGCCAGGTAAGTATTTATTAAACATTAAACATAAAATAACAAATACAAAAATAAAAGTAATTATCATAATACTGATATGTGTCCCATATTTAATAATAAATGGTTCTTCTATAATTTTATTTAATTCTAAGATGTTTTATTAGTTTTTTCTTTAATGAATTAAATTATCTAAAATCAACATTTTTAATTTAATAGGGGAAACATTATTAGTTAAAATTCTAAATTTCATGATATTACAACAACTATCATTAATGAGATTAAAATTTGAGTTTTAATTGGGAACTTATATTAATAACATTGTTCCCTGAAAATAAGGTTACTTCCAAATAGCCAGACAACCATTAGGAATAGATAAAACACCTGTCCCTGTTTATAATTTCATACAATTTTAAATTGGGACATTCGACAGATAATTTATTTGGAACTGTTTGTATAAAAATCCACTTATTGTTCCTAATTTTTCCATAAATCTAATGTCCGGATATAATTTAGTTACGCACTGCACTGGAATTCACTTAACACTTGGATATTAGTTCACTTGCACAGGTTGGTTCATCTCCTGGGTCTACCCTTAAGTTTGACTTTCTTTAACTAGTTTTTGAGAATTAAGAATACTATTTTGTTTAATTAAACAAATCGCGGAACCTGAATCAACTAATAACGATAATGGAATATCGGAAACTTGAGAATGAGAAGAACGTGTGGTAAATATCGTTTTGATGTATCTAAATTAATTTCATAAATTTCTTTATTAGTCTCGTTTTGAGGCTCATTAGAATGGACGCTGATTTGGGGCTGGTTACCCGTGTTGTGGTCCTTGGATTGATTAGATACAGTGGATGAAATGGGATTCGATCTTTCAATTTGGGGCTGGTTACCCTGTCGCGTAGACCGATTGAATTCAGCTGGACACGGCCTTCCTGTTTGGGCTGGTTACCCTGTCGTGTAGACCGGTAGGATACAGCTGGACATGGCCTTCCTATTTGGGCTGGTTACCCTGTCGTGTAGACCAATTGAATTCAGCTGGACACGGCCTTCCTGTTTGGGCTGGTTACCCTGTCGTGTAGACCGGTAGGATTCTGCTGGACACGGCCTTCCTGTTTGGGGCTGGTTACCCTGTCGTGTAGACCGGTAGGATACAATTGGACACGGCCTTCCTGTTTGGGGCTGGTTACCCTGTCGTGTAGACCGGTAGGATACAGCTGGACATGGTCTTCCTATTTGGGGCTGGTTACCCTGTCGTGTAGACCAATTTAAATCAGCTGGACATGGTCTTCCTATTTGGGGCTGGTTACCCTGTCGTGTAGACCATTTGGAATCAGAGGTGCCATTTGGATAAAAGCGTTTCGGATTTAAGTGTGCCTTGGGTCTCACGAGACACCTACGTGAGCCCACTATTCGTTTAAATTATCGATTTCGTCTCGTCCTTCTTGATTTTCCTCTCTTAAAGGTTCATGAATATAATTAACGTGTCGTGGTCGCGGTTGACCGAAATTAGAATTAAAATGTTTTTGATATTGATGGTCCCGTGTCCTATTGTGAAAATATTCTCTTTTCTTGCAATCTTTTATATCATGCCCAGGTGATTTACAATAACGACAGAAAAAGGATGCATTTTGCATATTATTGGACGTCTGAAAATTTGACTTCTGCTGAAAATTGAACTTAGGTTTATTTTGCTGAAAACGTTTAAAATGTGTATTACCTTGTCTGGATTCGGGTTGTGGACCTGTAGGAACCCTTTTGTATAAAGCCTGCTGAATTCTCTCCTCCGATATGGCGAGGTTTACGGCCTCATTAAGATTTTTAGGGGCCCGACACCTTACGATGTTCGAAATCCTTGGATGTAGGCCCATGAGGAAATGGTGGAGAGCAAGATCAGCCATAGCTGCTGTGCGGCCAGGAATCTCCTTTACTTTAGTATTTGATAACGAGATCTCTGTTAAAAGTTGGGATAGACAAGTTTCTATTTTAAGTGCGTATTGTGAAACGTTTTCATTTGGACCCTGTTTACTTTCCTGAAGGTCCATTAAAAGGTGAGCATAATGCTTGCGCTCACTAAATTGCGTTTTGAGAAAATCTTTAAGCTGTTCCCAATTATTAAACTCTTTGATGGAACAAGCGGTCTCTGCCTTACCTTGTAGTTGACAGAGAATGTATTTAAAAAGGACTGGTACTTGAGACTCAGTCGCGAGTTCAAAAGCATTGTTACAATTTAAAATAAAAGAATTTAGTGTTTCCCTACTGCCATCATAGGGTTTAATAAATTTAAGCAGAATAGATAGATCCATTGTTAAATTAGAACTGGTTAATTTTTTTGGAGTTGGAGAAGTTAGAGATGCCGCTGGTCGTTCAGCTGCATCAATCTCTGGTAATTCAATAGTTAATTTACTATCTTCGAATTTAGTAGGTTTTGGCATAATAGACTAAATTTAAAATTAAAAGTTATATAAAAATTATTGTAACACAATATTGGCGACAAAAGAATTAAAATAATTGCATTGGGATGTTTAGTCTACAAGCTTACAAAGAAATAGGACTTACAATGTTGCAATGACGAAGACTGAATTCACGTAATCATAACGAAGCGATAACGCTGGTTGTCTTGAATGACACTGCTACTTTGTTGCACTTTAGGTGTTTTGAATGGCGATCTTATTTTGAAATAAGTCGTAGATATTCTTCGCAGGTAAGTAGAATTGTTTTCTAGGTTTTTTTAGGATTGCAGAGCAGAACACGGAGACACGAAGAACTGGAACTTGAAGGATTCGCTGGTAAGTATTCGCGAAGACTGGGACACGTAGATTGGGACGCGCAGATTGGGACGCGCAGATTGGGACGCGTAGATTTTGACACGTAGATTGGACGAGAAAACACTTGCTTGATACACTGGATACGGATACAGAGTTCGAGAACACACTTGGATATAGTTTTTACGCGACTTTAGAAATCGGGTTGGCTGGATGAAAATGAGTCCGTTTATTGGGAATTTTCCAATCCCACGTTTTTGAACACTTTACGTTTCTCGCGTGCCGTAAGGCTTACTGGGGATTTTCGTATCCCACCGCTGCCACCAAAATGTTATGCTGGATAGGGTTGTTGTGTTTTTAAAAAAAACTATTATACAATTTTAAAGAAAACCCTTTAGCAGCCAAACCCGAGGAGTGCTAACAATGGACTCCAAATACGAACTGCTCTCGACGAGAGCTAGAAACGGACTCTGCCGTCTTGAGACGCGCGGGGCAAACTAACTAATAATGCTGACTAAGCATCCCAACTGTGGTCAGCCTTTTAGGATACATAGTGTAGATATAACAGAACGAAGGCCTTCCTAATGATTTCCACGCGGGCCGATTCTAGCTTGAACATCGATCTGCCGTTGACAGTCATCTGCCACCCGCCACTTACCCAGGTCATCCGTCATTTGTTTGAGGGTCGGGCTACGCTTGGTTTTCCATTACGTGGACGACACTCGAGAACCTTTCAACCCCATCGGCCAGTGGACATTTAATTCGGTATTCTACACGTTCCGCAACCAAATACCAAACCTTATTTTTATACAAGCGCACCTAATTTTATATGTTGTTTCATTGATCACTTTGTTTATTTGCAATATTGTATTTTTAAATCCACTGAAACCAATAAATATTATGTCAATTGATGACAGTGAGCAATGACGTCACATATCACTGATTTCATACAAAATATATGGAAACGTTCCTTTTTGACAGTTCTTAAAAAGTACGTCAACGTTTAGTGGTGTCAACTGTCCAATTATTTGAAATAAAGAAAAAAATCTTTATTCAAATAAATCTGTTGCAGATACTTTTGAATCGTCAATTGTTATTCTATCTATTCAACCTATCGAAGTCCACTGCTGGACATAGCTGTCCCCCATTTTGCCAGATATCCCGGTCCTCCGCTTTTCTCATCTAGCCTCCACCAGCGACCTTTCACAAGTCGTCGGTCCATCGGCCGGCCGTCAATTCTTATTATTATATTGTTTTCACATATTTTTTGTTGTTATTATTATCATATTAGGTCGGAGTCGGTGTCGTGCGGCCCTTTCCGTGCGTACGGGCGCGTGTACGCGGTGGTGGGGGAGGGGGTGCTGCGGCTCTCGCAGCGGGAGACGGCGCGTCGGGTACTCACATTCATTACTCGGCCCGTGCTCGCTTTCGCTATGTTGGCACTGGTATGCTACCTTTTTTGTTTATGTTTCTCTCTTCAACCAATCGCAGTCCACTGCTGAACATAGGTGTCCCCCATTTTGCGCCAGATATCCCGGTCCTTCGCTTGCCTCATCCAGCCTCCACCAGCGACCTTTCGCAAGTCGTCGGTCCATCAGGCCGGAGGGCGTCCTACGCTACGCTTGCCAAGATGCGGTCTCCACTCCAGAACTCATCTGCTCCAACGGCCATCGGTTCTGCGACGTATGTCGCCGTATATACGTGACCAGCCCACTGCCACTTCAACTTGCCGATTCAGCGAGCTATGTGGGTAACTAGTTCTCTCACGAATAACATCATTTCTGATGCTATCTCTGAGTGAACATCGAGCATATCACGTTCAAGTGACTTTGAACTTGTGAACCAATTTCGCAGTCAGTGATGCGTAGCTCGGACTCAGTATCTCTCGTAACCGGCAGTGCCGGACCGCTTCTCAACCCAAACATATGTTAGGCTACCAAGCAACGCCCTAACGAGGTTCGAGTCCCACTCTGGAACGCCTTAAAGGCTCGTTGTGTAAATGTTTAAGGCTGAGAGCCATCTGCGCCAATTGCCCTGTAAAATACGACGACCAAAACCTGTGAAAGTAACCAGTTCGAAAAAAAACGCATTGCTTAAAAGTTTTTGGTTCATGACAGAAGCAGTGTTTGTGGAAATTAATAACAGTATCTGTCATTATTTTGCGCCCGCCATCTGAGACAACAGATGTTAGGTCTCTTATACCCGGTAACATTCCTAGACTTACCTAGAACTTAACATATGTCTCCTAATCTTGGTACCGGTGGTAGAGTATCACCGAACCGGTGGTAGAGTCACAAAAAATATGATAATAATAACCATTGACGATTCAAAAGTATCTGTAACAGATTTATTTGAATAAAGATTTTTTTCATTCTTTCTTTCTTTCTTTCTTGTTGCAGCGTGTTCGTATACCAGACGCGAGCGAGGGCTCAGGCGCAGCGGTCTTTAGCTCGTCGCCTCCGCCGGATGCTGCTGCTTCAGGCCAAAGACAAGGACTTCTTGCTGGCGGCCATAGACAAGGTCTCTCATGGAGGTTTGTACTTAATATTCTTTATGGTATATGACATTGAACCTTTGCTGACTAACCCTTTGATGGCTAATGACGCCTTAAGGCGCCAGACACAATAGATTTTCTATTGTGTCTGGATTTCCGGTGTTCAATGGGTTAAGGGGTAGAAAGAGGCAATGTTTGAATGAGTGAAAGTATATCTAAATGAAAGTCTCAAGGAATCTGCACGAGGTTTAACTTGAGAGCCCTTATTCATCAGCACGCAATGGCTGATTCGATCGGAGTTTCATGATATTACATGATAGTCGAGTTGTGGGGTTACCGGAGACTCAAAACCTCCTTTCCCTCCCTATATGTGTTTCTTCACTTCCCGTTTTAAAGGTTAGTAACGCAAACTTTGCTTTTTCAGAGGACTAAGTTCAGTTAAACAATAGAAAAAAAAGTGGAAGTTGGTGGTGAGTCGTCCTTATGGATGCTGCTGCTGCAAGCCAAAAAAACGACGTTTTCCTGGCGGCCATAGACAAAGTCTCCCATGGAGGTCGGTGCTTACATATCATCATCAGCTCATTAAACGTCCCCACCGAGGGGCACGAGCCTACCCGTATAGGGTGATTAGGCCTTAGTCGGCCACGCGGGCCCAGTGCGGGTTGGACGACTTCACGCCAACCTTTTAGTCACTTCCTCACAATGTTTTCCTTCACAGTAAGAGCGTCGGATAACGTACCTATAATTCGAAAACGTATTGGTACGTGGTGGGATTTAAACCTGCGCCCTCCCGGTTGGAAGGCAACAGTCCACACCATTGAGCCACCGACGCTCCTTGAGCCACCGACATATTCTTTATGGTATATTCCATAAGGGGTAAAATAACTGAGTATAAGAGATTGATCATCTGTCTCGGTTGACGGGCGCAGTGCAGTGTTGACGGAAAATAATTAATAATAATAAATAAATATCCACTGACATTCACACAGTGACATCTAGCCCCAAGTTAAGCGTGAAGTCTGTATGGGTACTAAACAACGAATAAACATACTAATATACATTTTTTTTGTAAATACATAGAAAACACCCAGACCATTACAAACAGACATGTTCATGCACACAAATGTTTGTACTGGAGATCGAACCCGGAACCCTTGGTGTTGCGGTCGACCTCTCAACCGCAACACCAAATGGGTCGTCAATTACTGTTATTGATTTCCTTCCACACTGCATCTGTTTTTGTAAGGCGTATCACTACCTGGTGAGCGAACTAACCGTCCCGTTCTAAGATTAAATGGAGATTTTAGTATTATCATACTAAAATACATTTGTTTTGTCTAGAATGGCTGTACAGTCCAAAGGATCCCGCCGAGGGGCCTGACAGCCACACCTGGAAGTACCTGAAAGAGGTCCGCAAACCGTCCAACGCAGAATTCAACTTCGACCCGTCTCGAGTCAGTCACTCGATAATCGAAGGTCGGCCGCGTTCCTACATACGATCCAATTCTATATGCAAGAAAAGGGAAAGACTAATGATGATGGAGACACCGACAGTTCCTTCAGTTGGCAGGGTTCTAGTAATTACCTGAATCAGAGGGGTGACGTCGAAGATGGTGAGAAGAAGTGGCTCTAATTGGTAAAGCAGTAAGGTATATATTTATTTGATAACCTTTTTACCCAGTATGTAAGGAACGTAAGCTCAACGTACTAGAGTAAAATGGCGCCATTTTGTTTTCTTACTTTTAAAGGAGTTTGCTGGTTATTAAGCCTTTAAAGCACTGCCATAATGTATGGATTAGTTTTATACCAAAAATATTGTAAATCCGTCAGTCGTTATCTATTCATGTCTTATGGGTAAAGAAATAGAGAAATAATTTATTTGGTACACAAAAAATACATATAAAACAAAAAAAACATCAATAGCTAACATAGATATCAATCGTGTAAAGCAAATCACTGTTGCCACTCAGCTGTTGTCTTAGCTAAGGGTAGCTGTGACGCTGGTTTTCCGTGGAAACCGTTTTTGTAGGAGAGAAAACACCAGGTCTATTCCTGTATTATTCAAAGGAAAATGCTCCAATGTACTGATTTGATGTGGTTATGTATCGAAACGTAAATACAAGGTGTTATTTAATCATTTACCTATATGCAAGAGAAAGAAAAGTCGAACGATGATGAAGACACCGATTCTTTATTGGCTCTAATTGCTTACCCAGTGAGGTATATATTTATTTGACAAATCTTTTTATTAGACCTGTATCTTAAAAATAACTAACTATGTGGACAATATCACTCAAAAAGTGTTCGCGGAAATAGTGTGGCCCTCGCGTCAGTTGGGCAGACTTTTCATTCATAATCACGTCGCTCGCTACATGTCATAATGACTTAATAATGTATTCGTGCTTTTGATTTTGTACTCTTTCTATGACGCGTTAAGGTACACAATGAACAATTTTACGTTCTCAATCTATACTAATATATAAAGCTGAAGAGTTTGTTTGTTTGTTTGAACGCGCTAATCTCAGGAACTACTGGTTCGATTTGAAAAATTCTTTCAGTGTTAGATAGCTTATTTATCGAGGAAGGCTATAGGCTATATCATCACGCTACGAGTAATAGAAGCGGAGCAGCAATGTCGAATGTTTCAAAATCGGGGGTATTTTTTCATACTTGGAGCTTCCGCTGCGTACGCTGAGTAAACGGTTAAAGTTTCACAAAAGTCATGTATGAGAGTATTGTTCTCCTTTTAAAGGTCTACAAAAAAGTCCGCGACAGCATATGTCTATCTTTTAAGGTTAGCTCACTATAACATATTTTTTGCTAAAAAAAAATCTGATATTGACCCCGAAACCTTTAAAGTTGGAGGGAGGGAAATCCTATGTATAGTGATAAATGCTTACATTACTGATTACCGTGTTATCCCGAATTTAATGCGAGCGATGCCGCGGCAAAAGCTAGTATAACAATAATTATTCGTATGTGTCATGATACTCGGTCATTGGTTGACGTTTCTTCGTGATTGTGCATGTTGTATGTTTATTGTTTATCTAAGATCTGTATATAGTAAGGGAACGTAAGGCTGAGAGCCTTTTGCGCTAGCCATTTACCCGGCAAAGCTGTGAAAGGAAAAAGTTCATTTGAAACCAATTGTGAAATTACCGGGTATAAGAGACCAAACATCTGTAGTCTCTGGTGACGGGCGCAGTGCGGCATTGATGGAGAATAATAAATGTTTATCAGTTGTTGGCCTCCTTCAATGCCGCTCTGTTATGGTCAGGCTTATCACTTACCATCAGGTGAGCATCCTGACCACAGATTTCCCAATACAGGAGATGGGACAAGCCGCGTTTAAAGTGCGACAACTGTAAGCTCAACGAGCATACACTGGCTACCAGTTTACGCTCTGTGAGACGAGTCAAGACGCACGAATATTAGAAGAAATTACCGTTTTTTTCCAAAATGCCATCCTGTGCAATTGTAACATGCCATCATCGCAATGAATCAGTAAATTTACCATGAAGTATAATAACTTTTCACAGGTAGGAACCGAAAAGAAATTGCGACACTGGGACTGCCTATAAACTTGGCGGCTTGTCCAGTCTAATGTATATTCTGATGTCTGTGGTCCTGACGGTCCTGTTCACATCGTTAAAAAAAAGCTAGTTCAACGTACTACAATAACAGCGCCATTCCGTTTACTGAATCAAAAAAGTTGTTGGTTCGATCGATAACCGCGCGTAAACAATAGATTCATTTTTGTGTCTTGTGAGTTTACACTCGTGCGATCATTCACTTTGCAAACTGTATTTATTTTTTGACATTATCATTGTGTAAAATGGCGATGTAACTAATTATTGTGCCAACTAAAAACTTTATCTCAAATTTGGTGCTCATTACATTTAAATGGTTAGATAACATGTCAGTAGTAAACACTTTTTATAGTTTTAAAATATACATAATTATGTGTATTGGAACATTTATATAAATACATTTACAATACTTCTAGTTATTTTATGCTTAAAGGTATACCACTATGTAAGAAAGTTTGTAATTTTGCTTCTAAGAATAGGAATTACTTTTTGGTTTTGTTACCTATTTACTCGCAATTTAAGGTGAATATTTTGGTTAAGGGTTAAAAGTTCATTAAAAATCAAGTTATTTTTAATGAACTTTACTTTTTTAAATTTTTTATTACCAAACTCTGGTAATTGATAGATAGTAGAAAACCAATTCATGAATGTAATGATCTCCCTTACTATGTTTTTTCTTGGAGTAAATTACATTTACATATTAAAATAGTCTTCTTTAAGAATAAGTTGTAATATGTATAATCCTTATTCATAAACAATATGATGCATAATAATTACTGTTGTATACACAGATTCCCAATACAGGAGATGGGCAAGTCGCGTTTAAAGTGCGACAAATGTAAGCTCAACGAGCATACACTGGCTACCAGTTTACGCTCTGTGAGACGAGTCAAGACGCACGAATATTAGAATAAATTACCGTTTTTTTCCCAAAATGCCATCCTGTGCAATTGTAACATGCCATCATCGCAATGAATCAGTAAATTTACCAAGAAATATAATAACTTTTCACAGGTAAGAACCGAAAAGAAATTGCGACACTGGGACTGCCTATAAACTTGGCGGCTTGTCCAGTCTAATTNAGAGAACTGTCGAGAAACGTCGTTTGGTCGATCGTTTCGTCAAGGGAGTTATCCTATTAATAATATTATAAACGCGAAAGTTTGTAAGTGAAGATGGATGTATGTTTGTTACCACAGACATCAGAATATACATTAGACTGGACAAGCCGCCAAGTTTATAGGCAGTCCCAGTGTCGCAATTTCTTTTCGGTTCTTACCTGTGAAAAGTTATTATATTTCTTGGTAAATTTACTGATTCATTGCGATGATGGCATGTTACAATTGCACAGGATGGCATTTTGGAAAAAAACGGTAATTTTTTCTAATATTCGTGCGTCTTGACTCGTCTCACAGAGCGTAAACTGGTAGCCAGTGTATGCTCGTTGAGCTTACAGTTGTCGCACTTTAAACGCGGCTTGCCCCATCTCCTGTATTGGGAAATCTGTGTTTTGCTACTATTTCTCGCAAAAACTACTGAATAATTTTAATAAAACTTGACAACATTATAGCTTACCTACAAATCAGAAGGACACATTTTTAATGACATTGTGTTAATTTAATAATATAATATTTATTTTACATAAATGATCACTGAAGTCAGTAGGAAAAAAATGGCGGACCAAAGCAAGGCGGGTGAGCTCGGGGAAGAAGGCTCTCATCGTTGAAAGCGCATATGTAATATCGACGGGTTGTTATATTTTTTAAAAGCCACCCATAACTTCGTTCTTTTCTTAGACATTTTCAAAAGATACTCGAAATGCACACATTTCTTTCACTTTTTTTAAAGGTTGGCAAAGCACTCATTCCTTTTTCGGAGTGGTAGTATTTATTGCCCTTTGCCTAACTAAAAAATAAAACCTATTTTTGCAAAGTTAGTTTTATTACGTAGTCAGCCCATTTAGTACTAAATAGTCTATCACATAGTCACGAGTGACTTGTAAAAGGGAAACACAGACACATTTCAAAATTATGCACGTCGGTAATTATAATTTTTTGTTTCAGATCATTTTATCAATAATGTCAGCAGTACTGGTACGAAAAATTAAGAAACGCAAATTTCGACGTTCAGATGAAACTGAAAAGGCTGCTCCTCCATAATTTGAAGACATACTAACACTTGCCCTCTTTTTACAATAAAAAAGCATTTCAAATTATGCTGAAAGCTGCCATCTACACAGTATACCTCACAACTTGAAGTTATAGAAGCGTCTTAGTCCACATCAGTGTCAACAGATGGCGCTAATCACAACGAATCAAATTCAAGGGCGTATCGATCTCAATACTATATATTAAGGACTATGTTCTTCTTTTTCTTCTTAGCGTGTCGAAGGCAAACACACATTCGGACTATGTTCTCAATAACTGTTTAAAATAAAATGATCACAATCGTAGAAATCACTTTATAATTTTATGAAAATAAAGACAATGATACTAGATTTTCGTGATTTTATTGATGTGTTAAGCGCCATCTATCGGAATAATGTACATTTACTATGATGACGCAAAAGCATGGTGACACTTCGCAATATAGAAGGCGCTACCGCGTCAATATGCAAAATTCTTAATTCTGTAACTTATTCTTGTTGTTATTTAAAACAAATTGGTATAACATTTTATGAAGTTTTTAGTAGTACTTTATAAATTTAAATATTATAGCAAACAAAATTTAAAAATCGTCATTACACTTTATTTAAAAGTAATGTATAGGATTCAACTACGTACCAAAATTTTTTTTTTGTATATATCTTTGTTAAATACGCCAACAAGGGCAATACTTTTACATTAAATAAAATTAATTAAAAATGTAAGTTAACTTCCATCTAATTTATTGCCATGCCAACTATACAATATAATAATTTTACAAATTTTAAGGAGCATCGGTGGTTCAGTGGTAGAATGCTCGCCTGCCACGCGGGCGGCCCGGGTTCGATTCCCGGCCGATGCATTTCTGTTTTGGAGTTTAATTGACACTTAAATTTTATAATTGTTATAGAAAATATTTTTTATAATTTTAAACACGAATAAACGTTAACTGGAGAGGATAGAAAAGCCACATAACATTTTAAATACGAACATTCTAATTATAGCTTCAGCTAATTGCCTTTTTTAAATCATTACGCACCATTGAACACTAATTGCGTGTAAAATAACTTTCCATTAGACCGCTTTATTCTCTAGAATGTTCTTAATACTAGCTGACAATGAACACGATCGGATTTCTCGAAAAACGAGCGTCGCTACTCTAATTTTATTCACATCTGTGGTCCATTTCACCGAATCAAGTAAGGCATTGTTTGCATTATATTATTAGGTTGATTGTTCATAAAAATAGTTTAACAAAAATTAACATTTTTTTTTAAACCGAACTTTCGCATTTAATACCGTGTCAATTCCAAAACTTATTTATATCTATAAATAGGTGTCTTCTTGTAACTACGGTGACTGCAAATTACCTTAAAAAATCAGGAAAATGTTTTACATGCACTTTAATCCGGAAAATAGACATAAAACTGTTTTTGGAAGGGTTTTTTTCTATAAAATAAATAAACGTTAGTACCCAATAGTGTGGGCTGCATTCGACATCCAAAATTGTTACTAATTGTTAGACATTAGGAACTGGAAAAATAATGGATTAGTGGGTAAGGTGAAGATGCCGGGACCCAGTGGCATGCACTCCATATATGCATATGAAAAAAGCAGTACAAACCCTGTGTGGACGCACGATAACCCGAAAAATTGCCACTATATTAAATGATTACCACTTATTCACCCATTTTCTTCTACAGTTTTGAAACTATACGCGATCTGTTATTCAAAACACCACTCAATATGACAAAACTGAAAATTATTTATTGTTTTTGTGTTTAGTGTCACGTACTTAGCATACCCTACTCATAATCTGTGCACGCCACTGCCGGACCGCCACTGCCGGTACCAACAGCTTAACGTGACTTAGCAGAACGTACTGGCCTTTACGTCATCGAGCAAGACTAGATAATAATAATAATAAATATCCACTGACATTCACACAGCACCATCTAGCCCCATGTTAAGCATGAAGCCTGTATTATGGGTACTAAACAACGGATAAACATACTTATATATTTTTTTTGTAAATACATACATATTATACATAGAAAACACCCAGACCATTACAAACAGACATTTTCATGCACACAAATGTTTGTACTGCCCGGGGATCGAGCCAGGAACCCTTGGTGTTGCAGTCGACCTTTCAACCGCAACACCAAATGGGTCGTCAAAGATTTTAGTTATAACTAGGTATTTCCTTCCAGCTCCTCCTGACTACTGCTTCCACCCTTTGAATATGAGCGACTGCAAGGGCCCACCAACCCCAGTTTACTACTACTACAAACCAGGTTCACGGTGTGAAGTAAGAATCGAAGATATTCCCAGGTTTTTCAATGACATTAAGTACAAGACAAGCTCCCAGCTCTCTTGTTATACTTTTAGCTCACCTACATAGGCATACACAGGCTACTAACTTGAAAGTGATATTGCTTCAGTCGCGATAAAGGCCAAGCAACCTTGGAATTCCCAATGGCATGGGCTTTGGCCTTCCCGTACAGCAGGCTATAAGGAGATTGGAAGTAACCTATCATGCGTCACAGATCATGTATCCTAATTAATGGCACAGACCATAAAACGAAAAATTCCACGAATTAAGCAAACTACATTGCCTGGTCTTTCCTTAAACACTTAGTATGGGAATGTAATTATTGCAATTGGTGATATTAAGTAGTTAATGAAAGAAAAAGAAGATCAAGTCGACCCCAACTAGATAGTCCGATGACTCGGATTAAGTTGGTAAAGCATGGAAGTCATTAGGGGGGCCTACGATCATCAGTCGCCATACGAGTTTACGTCTGCAATACAGTTGTTACCATCATCATCAGCTCATTAAACGTCCCCATCGAGAGGCACGAGCCTACCCGTAAAGAATGTATAGGCCTTAGTTGTCCACGCGGACCCAGTGCGGATTGGTCGACTTCACGCGCAGCCTTCGGATTTCTTTGTAGGCGTGCCGCAGGTTTACTATTAGTTTTCCTTCACCATAAGAGCGTCGAAGAAACGTACATATAATTTCGAGAATTCAATAATGACATTGAAATGTGGCGAGATTTGACCCTCCGCCTCTTACTATCTGGAGGGCGGAGGGTCAAAATGGTAACAGTCCACACCGATAAGCCACCGACGCTCTTTAAGTTGTCAAACGGGCAAGTAAATTTAAGAGCCTCCCATTAAATTTTACTTGGCACCCATTTAGATTCTACTTTTATTGTTGAAATCAACGACCAAGGCATTAAACTTGGCTATGATTTCACATTCATGTTTTTGATAGAAAAACAAGAGGAGATCAATTAAAGATGTAAATTTACAAAAAAAACGTGTATTATAATTAGATTATACGGTAATTCTACCACGGTTTAATTCTTGACTAGATTGGGATATGGAAAGGTTGTCCGACCTTCAACAAGTTCCCGGACGAGGTTATCTGCTCCCACACCTGCATCGCCATGATGATCGACGCCTCCCGGGAAAACAAGATCATAGATTATTCAGGTAATTGCTAAAGGAGGCCTAAAGAGCCCAATTTCGCATGTGCAAAATAGTCTTGGATGAAATGGTACGTGTCATATAACACACGGTGTTACTCGTTATGTTACTTGATCTTCGACTTGCGACAGCGTGTTTAGATCAAGACGTAAACCAACCAATTTTTATTTTACCAATTATTATTATGCATGTTGTAGTAAGTGATTGTGAATAAATTTAACTTATTTTAACCGCCACAATCAGATATATCCGACAGACCTAATAGATATTAGATTGTCTGTCTGATCTGGAATCCTGGCAGTAAGCAGGTAAATAAATAAAAATACAAAACCCATTTATTACGGCCTTTCCATTAATCGTCTGATAATTGATTTCTATGTGTCTTGCAACGTCATAATACAGAGCCTATTTTCCAAAACTAAAAAAGGTAATTGAAATATTTACAACGCTTTGATATAATATTACCTACTATAAAATTTTATTTTGACATGCTCTATCTAAAAGGGTTAGTTATCCTAGATCGTATCCAAATTAGAAATCAGGTGTTATACCTATTATACTCTCATCTGAGGTAAATATCGAAATAAAAGCCAGCTCTTCGCACATATATTAGCTAAAACCATTTCAAGAACTTTCAAAGGTCGCTTACGTCGTAATCATAGCTTCTCAAAATAATTCATTTCAGATGCTAAGCCCCATGATGAAGTCAAAGATTGGGAGGCCGAAAGTTTATGGCATCTCGTCCGACGACGCCAAATTTCTGAATGCAATACTTGATGACGTCATTGCTACAAAGACTACAGTCAAGGCCAAAAAAGTTAGACTAAAACATACCATACCACCATCAACTAAAATAGTCGTTAAAGAAAAAACACAATACAGTACAATAACTGAAAAAGCAACCAACCTGAATATAATTGAAGCTAGTACTAGTGAAGACACTACAACTCCAGTAATAGTACTGAAGCTATTAGTACTACAGATACTAGTATAGAGACTACAAGTTCTACTTCCACGAGTTCCGCTTCTACAAGTACTACTACAAGTGCAACTACTTCAGGTACTACTCCTACTAGCACTACTTCCCGAAGTACTATTACTGCAACTACTTCAACGACAAGTCCAACTTCACCAAGTACTGCTTCAACAAGTACAAGTACTGCTGCTACTACACCCACATCTACATCTACAACAACTGCCACAAGCACAACAACAGCCACCACTCCAACAACTACTGAAGCAACAACAACCATTACAACAACAACCCTTTCTATTGGCGACGTTGAAGAAGTGCAAATACCATAATCATTGTTACAAAAAAATATACATATAGTTTTCAATATAAAAGAATTACATGTACATTTATTTTCGAATTAGGATGCCTAATTTTTGTATAATGTAGGGATGAAGTTTTTAAAGTGAAATTATTGGATGCCGTGACTTAACATTGTTCGTCAAGAGAGTGCCAGGAGACATAGACAATGATAACCAACACTCGTTTCACTTGTTGGAACTGAACTCCAGAGTTTGAAGCACTTGTGCAGAGACCACCAAAACCATTTCTTTGCCATCCTCTTAGTACTGTCTATCCCCGAGCCACGAGCACTAGGATCAATCCGCATTCAACGGTTTGCTGCATCTTTTCTGGTTCACACCAAGGAGTGGAACACCCTTTCTGGGATTGTGTTTCCCTATAATTATAGATTGTTTTCTTTTATAGTCACTATGAATTCAAATTTTCTGGGTATACGCAAACCATAGTCAGTACATTGTCATCGCTTGCCACCGGGCATAACACATGTCTAACATAAACTCAACAGCAATAAAAACAAAAAAAAATGCAACTACAATGTTATCATACTTGAGGATAATATGTTTACTAAAAACGACAGCAACTTACCTACAGATGGGCTTCCATAGTCACTTACTTATTCCATTAAAAAAGTATTCGATAAGATTACTAAGAATAGTACAAGGTTTAATGTTACCTCGTAAATGTACAATGTAGCTGTAATCGAATAACGCTACAATGTCTGTAATAGGAATCGAGACACCGCGTGGCTCGCAGTAATTGCTCATTTTCAATAGCTGAAACGATCGAGATATATCGATACATCGATAAAATCGCACCGGTTCCGTTCAGATTCCTGCCAAGTAATTGACACAATAATGGTGTGGATTTCGACGTATTTATTTATCTCGGTTGCGCGTTGAATCGAATAATAGTGCTGGGTGAAATGTTATCGATGACAATGGCTGGAGAGATTATGGGGAATATTGGATCGGTGAATTTAATTGGCATGTGTCAAAAAGAGAAGTTTGATGAACCTTGTAAATCCTGGCGGTTAAAGGGTTAAGGCATGTGATAGAGCGTGCTTAACATATTTAAACCATTATTATTGATTTTCTATTTTTGGAACTGACTACTATTGAATGTTATGGTACGAACCTTATATTCTACTTTCGAGGCTCAAGCCGTCCTCATCAGTCCGTAGTACACCGTGATTGGTGTACTATGGACTGTCCAGTATCCAGTACCCTTATACGCAATATGTATAGGTAATTATCGTCATAGTTTTTGTAACTTGATGTAAAATCAAAATTAATTTTCATGATGATTTTTTTCCCGGTTAAAAATACATCACTAACATCCTACATTACCTAACACTGTAATTGCATTTGGCCAACAATTACTGTCAACAGTATATTTATGTAAAGTTGTTGTATCTCCAATCTCGGCGAATAAAGCCAGGCTAGATGCTAACAAATCAGCTAACCACTTAGTTTAGATGGGTCTTGCAAACAACATTGTGAGACTTGAGAAACATGTTGAATATAATTACGGGAGGCACTGTTTATAGTTTGGAAACCGTTGTTGATATCGATACAATATAAAAGAACTAAAGATTGAGCCAAGCTATGTAGTAAAATCTACAGGGTGAATTTAAATCATTGGCATCCATTTGACCTATTATTGTAATCATATTATAGACAATTATCAATTACAGTGTCAGCTCCATGTTTCATCATAATCAGCTCATTAAACGTCTCCACTGAAGGGCACGGGCCTACCCGTATAGGGTTGTAAAGGCCTTAGTTGTCCACGCGGGCCTAGTGCGGATGGGTCGACTGCACGCACAACTTTTGAATCTATTCGCAGGCGTGCGCAGGTTTCCTCAATATGTTTTCCTTCACCGTAAGAGCGTCGGATAACGCTGGGCCCGCGTGGACGACTAAGGCCTAATCACCCTATACGGGTAGGCTCGTGCCACTCGGTGGGGACGTTAAGTGAGCTGATGATGATGATGATGATGATTTATTTCAACATCCACGTGAAATCACATTTCATTATAAAACAATATTAACAACTCTCTAATAATTTTTCCTCAGGGATCCTGTGTACGAATTTGATTTTTATCCGTAAAATTGTTTGTACGTATTCAACGTGTGCGAATCGCGATAACTTTAAACAATACTGCGTTAAGATCTTAATCAACATTTGCATACCATCAGTATAGGAATGCAGATAAAACAAAAGATTTCACTTTATTAAAAGGCCTATTAAGCCCAACTAAATGAAAAAAGGTTTTTTCATGATGGAATTATGGAGCATTCTGTGGAAAAGGTCAGCTTAATTACGTCCACTGCTGAAAATAAATGTCAACTTTCTATGTACTCCTAGTTTCTATAAGATATGCCCAGTGCCGGATTAAGACTACTCGGGGCCCTAAGCAATCCACACTTGTTGGGCCCCCCTGTCAGTATGTCAACAGGAATTAGTAGCATAGCGCAGTAGTTGACAACATAGGTAATGATTTTTCACTTTGTGAGTGTTAGTTTTGTCAGTTAGGTTAGGACATTGCAGGCTTTATCACCTGTTTCTCCTAAAAAAAAGACGATTCCGTGCTTCGGAGGGCACGCTTAGCCGTCGGTCCCGGCCGCCTTCGAATTGTCGTTAGTCAAAAACCGCGTCAAAGGCCGTGAAGCGGTTTCAAAACTCTGAAACAGGGACTTGTGTGGGGTCAGTCCACTCGCTAAGAAAAAGAACAAGAATTTGTCTTTAAAAAAACCTACACGATTAAAAAAAAACAAGAGTAAAATAACTGTTGATACTCGAATCCGCGCACTGCGAAAAAAACGCAAGTCCATTTTGCATGAAATTATTTTTCACCGAACATAATCGCAGTGCGCGCATAGGTTACTATTGAAAAACATTAGTATTTTTGTAAAATAAGATGAAAATATATTAAACGTACCTTGGAAGTGGAGTAGGTGCCACAAAAACAAAAACTAAAGTACCTATATTTAATTATTTACAAAAAAAATGCGCCTTGCGGCTTTTTCGGGCATTCACTGATGATGATTTCCCAGTAAACCTTCTGTTAATTTTTTTGTGCTTCGTCGGGGGCCCCCCTGGACGTGGGGCCCTAAGCTAGTGCTTAATTTGCTTAAGGGTTAATCCAGGACTGGATATGCCTTATCCGAAGTTAATACAACTTCAACTCAAAAAGTGTTCGCGGCAAAAGTCTACTCATCGCGTCAGTGTAGCTAAATTTTCATTCATAATTACGTCGCTACATGTAGCGACATGTCATAATGACATAGTAGCAGTCCTGGATTAACCCCTAAGCAAATTAAGCACTAGCTTAGGGCCCCACGTCCAGGGGGCCCCGACGAAGCACAAAAAAAATGAACAGAAGGTTTACTGGGAAATCATCATCAGTGAATGCCCGAAAAAGCCGCAAGGCGCATTTTTTTGTAAATAATTAAATATAGGTACTTTAGTTTTTGTTTTTGTGGCACCTACTCCACTTCCAAGGTACGTTTAATATATTTTCATCTTATTTTACAAAAATACTAATGTTTTTCAATAGTAACCTATGCGCGCACTGCGATTATGTTCGGTGAAAAATAATTTCATGCAAAATCGACTTGCGTTTTTTTCGCAGTGCGCGGATTCGAGTATGTTACTCTTGTTTTTTTTAATCGTGTAGGTTTTTTTAAAGACAAATTCTTTTTCTTTTTCTTAGCGAGTGGACTGACCCCACACAAGTCCCTGTTTCAGAGTTTTGAAACCGCTTCACGGCCTTTGACGCGGTTTTTGACTAACGACAATTCGAAGGCGGCCGGGACCGACGGCTAAACGTGCCCTCCGAAGCACGGAATCGTCTTTCTTTTAGGAGAAACAGGTGATAAAGCCTGCAATATCCTAACCTAACTGACAAAACTAACACTCACAATGTGAAAAATCATTACCTATGTTGTCAACTACTGCGCTATGCTACTAATTCCTGTTGACATACTGACAGGGGGGGCCCCACAAGTGTGGATTGCTTAGGGCCTCGAGTAGTCTTAATCCGGCACTGCATAGTAGTATGCTCGTGCTTTTGATTTTGTACCCTTTTAATGTCGACTTTAGGTCGAAATTTTAATGAATAATTGTCATAAATTTAAGTCAAGCTCAGTCATTTTATGGTTGATATTTCTTCGTGCATCTTTGTAGTTAGTTTATTGTTTATCTTAGTACCCACTGTTTTACCTATTAGGTTGACGTAATCCACACTTACTTATATAATGTAACTAGCTTTTGCCCGCGGCTTCGCTCGCATTAAATTCGGGATAACACGGTACTTTCAATTATCACTATACATAGGATTACCCCTTCCTCCAACTTTAAAGGTTTCGGGGTCAATTTCAGCAAAAAATATATTATAGTGAGCTAACCTTAAAAGATAGACATATGCTGTCGCGGACTTTTTTGTAGACCTTTAAAAGGAGAACAATACTCTCATACATGACTTTTGTGTAACTTTAACCGTTTACGCAGCGTACGCAGCGGAAGCTCCAAGTATGAAAAAATACCCCCGATTTTGAAACATTTTTCATTACTGCTCCGCTTCTATTACTCGTAGCGTGACGATAAATAAGCTATCTAACACTGAAAGAATTACCCCACCAAAAACATTCTGTAAAAAATCTAGCCAAGTCTCGATGGAGCTGCTTGGTTATCTCTAAAAAGTAATGAAATCAAGACAAAGACGTGCCAAGTCTAAGGTTCGCTTACTGCAATTAATTAATTATTATGGTTGATGTTGTGTTGACTTGCTGCGTTGAAGAGTACAAGGATACAAAACTAGGTGCTCCATGACACATTGCACCAATCTGTCGCCAGAACCGCTACCCATTGACGATACAAATTTGCCACTTGGAAAACGGTGATTCAATAGCCATCGATTGTAGGCTTGATAAAGCCACTAACGTGTAAAGAATGTTCAACGGCCAAGTCACACAACATCAACCATAATAATTAATTAATTGCAGTAAGAACCTTGACTTGCACGTCTTTGTCTGATTTCATTACTTTTAGAGATAACCAAGCAGCTCCATCGAGACTTGGCTAGATTTTTTACAGAATGTTTTTGGTGGGATTTTACTTCTTTTTGTAGAACTTGAAAGGAATATTAGACGACCCATTGGGTGTAATGTTGAAACGTCCGCTACTACACCAAGGGTTCCGGGTTCGATCCCGGGCAGTACCTACAAATATTTGTGTGCACCAACATGTCTGTTTGTATTGGTCTAGCGCGCTCGACTTGGCGGGGGCACTACCGTGCCCCCCGATTTTTGACATCGGATGAAGCGGCCCACCATGTAAATATATATTGTTTAAAGGCGGTATGTCAATCTCTTATAGTTTGGCTGGGCTCTTTTGTTATCTAAGCAGGGTCACCAGGTACTCCAGATCTTCGATTATCCAAGTTATTAT
Source organism: Leucinodes orbonalis (assembly GCA_019425675.1). NCBI lineage: Eukaryota > Metazoa > Arthropoda > Insecta > Lepidoptera > Crambidae > Leucinodes > Leucinodes orbonalis. The sequence goes on from PQWD01002602.1 coordinate 76,200, forward strand.
AGTTTTCCCTTTATGTAACCATTAAACCCTGACTCTGTACCAAATTTCAGCTCTGTGAGTTAATGGGAAGTACTAGTTCTATTTTGATGATTTTGTTATCTAAGCAGGGTCACCAGGTACTCCAGATCTTCGATTTTCGAAGTTTTCATAGTTTTCCCTTTATGTAGCCATTAAACCCTAACTCTGTACCGAATTTCAGCTTTCTGAGTTAATGGGAAGTACTAGTTCTATTTTGATGATCATGAGTGAGTGAGTGAGTGTCTGTCGAAAATGCGAAACTTTGCTTTCGCTTAACGTCGGAACTAAATGACCTACAGACTTGAAATTTTGGATTTAAAGTAAGTTATTATATCTTACTAGATGAAGAAAATTTCAGCGCTGGTATTATCCAAATTTTCTCAAATCGGGGCCTGAAAATGCGGCGAAATGGATCCTGTAAAGGATGGTACGGCAGTGTTTGCTTCGCGCTCGACTTGGCGGGGGCACTGCCGTGCCCCCAGATTCAAATCGAACCAGTAGTGCCTAAGATTAGCGCGTTCAAACAAACAAACAAACTCTTCAGCTTTATATATTAGTATAGATAAAACAGTTAACCCAACTCCAACTATAATTAACCATAATCGATCGATTAATATTATTTAAGTGCCTATTAAGAACAGACTGATGCCCTAAGGTAGTTTAATTTGATCATTGCATTTTAAATAAATTGAATTCTTCGAGTATCGAATATATTAATCTTGAATAATTGCTTCATTTGCTTTAGTTTCAGTTGGAGATACGTTATAGTTCGTCAACGAAGGTGGCTGATGTATTTACGTATAGAGCAATGTTGTTTAATACTGGAGAAGGGCCACGTTCATGGCTACGAATACTTTTAGCAGTAAACTTAGTTCACCTGAGGTTACTCACCACGTAAACTAAACACTGTTAGTAAACTTGTAACACCTGGGTGCGTTAAATTACTTGTGCCGTATACTTAGTTTACCTGGTTCAACTATACACACTTTTAGTGAACCTGAGACACCTGCAATCGTGAAGGTACTTAAATTATTGTGAAAAAAGGACTAACTATCATATATGTATTTTTTTTTTAGTTTTAATATTGTAAAAATAACATGTCGGGACCGAAACCATTACCGTTCACCGCATTCACGCAATAAAACCACAGATAAAAAAAATAGCAAATTAAAAAAAAGAATGCATCGGCCGGGAATCGAACCCGGGCCGCCCGCGTGGCAGGCGAGCATTCTACCACTGAACCACCGATGCGATATAATAAATTACGAAATAATTGAATAAAAACCTGGGGAATAAATCTACACGAACTAAACGCAAGTTCTATATATTTTTTAAACGAGTTGTATGAACAAATGTTTCATGGAACGTAAACATTATTCAACAACGTCGTTGTATAATGAAACGAATGACATTTTAATATTCATTACGTACACACAAAAGAAGGCATTTCAACACAATAATAGTATCCACCTCGTTTAAACAGCTGCTGTTTGAAATTTAGATCAAGTCAATAGAAGGTTCGTTAACATTCCGTTTATTCTTTTCAAAAAAGGAATTTTGTAGAATAAAAAATTAAGCACCTAACTATGTAGGTAAGAAAAGTCGTAAGTACATTTTCAAAACATTACGCCACGTTTTTAGGTAATTATAAAGTCGCAATTTTTTTTGTAATTTAATAAATTAATGGTAGTGGTGTTGGTCATAATAATAAAATAGTCGTAAATCAAGCAACGGAAACATAACAATTTCCTCAGCCAAAGGTCACCGCGAGATGGCGCCAAAAAGCAAAACAAGATGGCGTCAACTCAACAGCTGATCGACCGCACCTGACGCATAGAGCGCGCGACCGGTCGCCCTGCTAGTCCCACGACCCGAGTCGCGACTCGATAAACACTGACTCACAGTCGCGGAACCGCACGCTGCCGAGCGGTCGGTAATCGCGGCGCGGTATTGTTTATTTATAAATGAGCCGCCATTTCGATCGAATAATTCAAAACAAATCAAATTTGAAAATTCAAAATCGGAACTGCGACGGCGCGTTTGCGAGTGTTACGCAACGCAAATGTGACAGTTATTATGTAGCAAAGGTATCGATTTGAGGATGCCACTCGAAATATAGAACGGTTTTCGCAGTCACTGTGTCTAGGTCAATCGATTTGGTTATACGCTGATACCTTATCGTACTGTGCAATTGTTCTTGTGATTACTGGCCAGTGCTAGGATACGGAAGTCAATAGTGAAGTTCAATTAGTTTGTGCCGTAGTGTTGTGAATTACTTTGTGCGGAATATAGGTGTACAGTTAGTGTTAAGTGACAACAATACTGATAAGATGTTCGGAGTACTAATGAAGCGTTGGAAACCAAAAGGTACGTAAACAATCATTTTAATTTGAAACCTTTTTAAGTCCGATGTGATGTGAGTGATGGTTGCGCGAATATTTGTGAAGGTAGTAACAAATCATTTAAGTATGATGAGCAAGTATAAATATCGCTTGTTGTATTATGGAATATTTTCCGAAAGCCACAGACGTATATAGCAAATCGCTGGCAATGTTGCTTGGATATTTGTCAACAAACAGACAATCGGGTACGATTTCATTCATTGCTTTAGTAGCTATCTACTTATTTTTAGTTTGTTAGTGTTATCTACCTACCTACATGTAGTAATAAAAATTTAATTATTATTCTAGATAGATATTTGCAAAGGCTTTAGTATGTTGTAGAGAGCAGATATATGCCTATTTTATAATACCTACGCAACTGCGAAATCCAGCTTCATATCTATTGTTTCCGGACTAAAGAGTGAGACAAGCAGAGAAATTTTGATACTGTGACTAAGAAATATAATAATATACTTCATACAGTGATCCCGGAAAGGGATCAGAATGTAGTTTTGGTTGTTACTAACTTGTGTTGTGAGGTTCAGTTTTCAGTAATTTAAGTTCTCAGTCTTACTCTTAACCTTTTGGTCGCCGGGATTCCAGACACAAAGGTGGTTATAGGGTTTACACGGAAACCATACCAATTGAGATGTTGGTAAAAATAAATCTAAATTCAAATTCTGAAATCGCTCATTATGAAAATTATTACAGCGGAAATGACCCAAAACTACATTCATTACGAATCCTTTATTCTTCAAATTAAACAACAACAAGCATGTAAAAAGTACGTCAATTGATAAATGTTTCACCGTAAAGTATTGAACTACCCCACAAAATGTAATGAAATCAGTCGTTTGACAGATCGAAGAAGGTCAGTTAACATCACTATTATTTGTTATGGCTGGCCGGTGTTGTGGTTAATTCTAGGAAACCAACATTCGCTCATCATCAGCTCATTAAACGTCCCCACCGAGGGGCACGAGCCTACCCGTATAGGGTGATTAGGCCTTAGTCGTCCACGCGGGCCCAGTGCGGGTTGGACGACTTAAATTGGATCAAACACCTCTCTCTATTTTCAATCTATCGCAGTCAAAAGCTTTGAATCTCTTCGCAGGCGTGAGCAGGTTTCATCATGATGTTTTCCTTCACCGTAAGAGCATTGGATAACGTAAATATATTTTCAGAAATTCGAAAACACATTGGTACGTGGCCGGATGTGAACCTCAGCCCTTCCGGTAGGAGTGCTCGTTCACACCATTGAGCCACCGACGCTCCATTTTCAGCTCGTTAGCCTTCATAAAATAAATCTGCATTTTTATCACAAAATGCATGGTCTCTTGATTGCTTATTATTTTTTGCTATAGTAAATTAATCTCAAGAAACTGTAATAAAAACATCCACAATGCATGCACTCAACAAACCAATGCAATCACATTGCGTTCGGTTTTTGCTGACGATACTGAGTCAGCTAATGCGCGGAATATCAGGTTCAAGTGCCTACAAAAACTAAATGCAAGTCACACGTATAAATTAGGCGTCATTGCCACCTTAATCCTTTACAGTGTTGCCACCTTATCCCTTTTGTAGCTAGATCTAGCTCTTTTTAGTATAGGTGGACTCCTTTTTTAACGATTTAGCCCGAAAAGAGCAATCTAGCTCTTTTGCACTGTCTTGAAAATATTAGCAAATATGATGAAAATATTAGAATAAATACAAAAAGCCATATATTCGGTCGAATTGAGTAACCTACTTTTTTGTAGCCTGTAAAAAAGGACTTTTTAATACATGAATAATGTATTATAAATTGCCTTTCCCAAAATGACCGTTGCGTTTTATCAATACTGTTATATTCTGTAAATGCACTTCCAAAGTACATGGTAATTTTGTAAAAATCTAATACGTTTGCATGGCGCCAGTGTTGCCACCTTAGTTTTAGAAAACGAGCTTTTTGGGATGTCTAAAAGGGCTAGATTGAGCAACAAAAGTTTTTCTGCCCTAAAAATTCTGAAATAAACGTGTCATGAAGCCGTTTTTTTTGCTTGTCTAAAAAAAGGTCAACATGACCGATGAAATAGCAAAAAAAGTATTTGTTAGCATGTCGAAAACTTCATATATATAATTTTTCATGATTATTTTTTCGTTGGAAAGTGGATACTTTTGAGGTGGTCCCATATTAAGAAAGTTAGGGTCTGATGATGGAGACCAGAGAAATGAAGGGTATCTTTTTTATGTTTGTCCGCAAATATCGCCGTCGCTCTTAAGAGTGTCGGTGGTACATTAATGTGGACTGTTGCCTTCCGATCTGGAGGTTGCAGATTCAAATCCCGTCACGTACCAATGTCTTTTCGAATTCTCGAAATTATATGTACGTTTATCCGACGCTCTTACGGTGAAGGAAAACATCGTAAGGAATCCTGCTCACGCCTGCGAAGAGATTCAAAGCTTTGGACTGCGATAGATCAAAAACAGACAGAAATGTATGAAAAATAATGGTTTCAAGTTCTTATTTACCTACATCAAATGAAATGAAAAAATGAAAGAGCATTTCAAACTAGATTAACCGGAAACATTTCTTGCTTTCATGACAGATGCTAGTTGTGAATTGTCTCACAGATACAAAAGGCAACAAGGTAATTTAAAATCCCTTAAGGGTTTAGACACGGTACTGGAGTTTTAAAGATGGTTTAATCTGAATCACAAAGCCCTTTGAGGGCGGCATCCGCTCGTTTCTCTTAAAACATTACGAACATACGAAATTTCCGAGTGATATATGAATCATACATTTTTATTATTTTTATAATTAATTTTGGACACTCATTTATCATTATTATGATATGCAATTCATTTTTATTTATTTTTGTGCAATGTTATCAAAAAAACATACGGCTCAGCTAATGTTAAATGATACCGTAATGTGAAACGATCAATGGGCAGCCATGGACATTTTGCAGTAAAGGGCGGAGATGTGTTCCGGCCCTTTAGACCAGTATACGACATTTTCAACTTATTTTCCATTATAATAATTCCCAAATACGTGGAATGTGCCACCGCCGCCTATAAACATTGCACCAAAGCCCAAACGTCACAGAGATTCTCTTAATGAAGATTTTTTAAAGGACGCAAGGTAATATCTCTCCGGTAACCTTCCGGATGGTAACTGATACATTAAATTATTTGTATATAATTATAATAATCAAATTAATTTACAGTATAAAAATCAAATGGTGGAGTGGTGGTGGAAAATAATATATGAGACCTATGTCCAGCAGTGGACTGCAATAGAAAGAGAAAGAAAGAATTTATATTAAGATTCATACTTACAGCAAAATTAAATTCAACTGACATTGATATTAAAATTAAATTGATAAAACTAGTAGAATAGTATTAAATACATAGTAAGATTTTAGAATTAAATACATAAGAGTGTGAAATGCCTTCCTCTCTCCTAAGTTGCTGTGCCCGAAAGGGTCCATTATGTACCTATATAATAAATTGTCACCTTCTAAACATTGTGGAAAAGCAATAAACAATTCATTGATTTATTGTATATGTGGCAGAAAAATCCAATACGTTCTGTGAAGTATTAAAAGGGTTTGGTGAGTTCCCACACTTCAAACGCATATCGTTTTCGTTTTTGACAGTGTATGAGTTCGTCACAAATCTATCTGACGTCTGTGGCAGAGAGAAAGTGGTGTCTGTGCCTCTCAAGTTATATGACAGTCGTAAACCGCAGCTCGTCAGTACTATTTAGTAACATACAAATAAACAGTACTGCGGAGCGATGCTGTTGAATTGTTGTGTACACAGATTTCCAATACAGGAGATGGGGCAAGCCGCGTTTAAAGCAACAAGTGTAAGCTCAACGAGCATACACTGGCTGTCAGTTTACGCTCTGTGAGACGAGTCAAGACGCACGAATATTAGAAGAAATTACCGTTTTTTTCCAAAATGCCATCCTGTGCAATTGTAACATGCCATCATCGCAATGAATCAGTAAATTTACCAAGAAATATAATAAATTTCACAGGTAAGAACCGAAAAGAAATTGCGACACTGGGACTGCATATAAACTTGGCGGCTTTTCCAGTCTAATTGTATATTCGGATGTCTGTGGTTGTGTACCTGACAACTTATTGTGTATTTAAAAGTATGTTACTACGGATCCGTTCGATGCAGTACGCACAATTGAAAATAGTATCCACGGAAACATTCTGTAAAACACTAGCCAAGTCTAGATGGAGCCGCTTGTTTTTTTTTTTTCTAACTGACTACTGCTGTTGGCGCCAGATGGCCTTCACCGGGCAAGGGCGAGCGCAGATGGCTCTCAGTAATATTTACACAACGA